>JARHVA010001497.1:2442500-2525000 GCA_037957365.1 Torreya grandis
AGAGATTAGCTCAAGAGGCTGAATAATTCTAAGCAGGGTAGTGTTGATTTGGACAAGTTTATGATCCAAAATGAGCTCACGGGTAAAAATCATCACTCACAGGAAAACATAATTATCGATGTCGGTCAAGTGAGAACTGACGTCGATCAGGCAAGAATCGATGGCGGTCTGGTGGAGACCAAAGTTGGTGATGTCGGGTAGGTGGAAACTGACGTTGGTCAGGGAACTGACGTTAGCAGTAAGGTCGATCACATGGAACTGACATCGATCGGGTGCAGACTGAGAGACGACTGAGATCGATCACTGTTAGAATGAATTTTGGGTGAACAACAAGCTGTTAAGGAGTCTCAAATGCCCATGAGGAGGACTGAAAGGGTAAGTAAGCCTCAAGTTTGTTATTCCTCTTCTTTATACTACTTGTTACTCACTGATGGTCAAGAACCAGGAAGTTTTGAAGAGGCAATACAGGTAGAATCCAGGAAATAGTGGGAGCATGGCATGAATGAGGAAATTGATTCCTTGGAAGAGAATCAAACGTAGGATTTGGTAGAGTTGCCACCCAGAAAGAGAGCACTGGAAAGCAGTTTAGTGGATTCTCAGGTATCTGAGAGGGACCAATAATAGGTATTCATGCTATGCAGGGTCAATCACTTCTCTACATGGGTATGTAGATTCGGATGTGGCAGGTGACTTGGATGATAGGAGAAACACCATAAGATATGTGTTCACTGTTGGTGGAATGATGGTTAGCTGGATATCAGAGTTGCAGAAGGTTGTTGCAGTCACGGTGTCTAGCAAGGAAATGATATGGATGACTTGGTTCATGGAAGAGTTGGGAAAGGAGCAAGAGAGTTGTAGATTGTACAGTGATAGTCAAAGAGCAATTCATTTTCCAAAGGATTTAGCCTTTCATTCAAGAACCAGGTATATACAGCTTAGGTACTACTTCATTAGACAGGTATTGGAGGATGGACAGTTAAAGCTGGAAAAGATCCATATGGATAGGAACCCTGCATATATGTTAACAAAGCCAGGAAGAAAGGACAAGTTGAATCTTCATTCAACTTTTGTTGGTCTTCAAGATTGAACTTGAAGAGGGATACAAGCCAGGAAAAAAAATTATATGATGTATAGGTAAAGGTACAGGTGTGGTTGTTTATCTCCAAGTGGGAGATTGTTAGGTTGTGGAGCTAAAAGCTTCATTGTTATGCAAATGGAGGAGGTTGTTGAGTGTCACAGTAACTGACGTTGGTCAGGCCAACTGACATCGGTCATATTTAGTGTATAGAGCAACCAGCATCAGTTAGGGGTCGACCAAAATTGATCAGACAGGAACCGATGTCGGTCATCTCTAGACAGACAGAGACTGATATCGATCATCTGTGCGTTCTAGAACTGGTCTAATTTTAGACAAAGAGTCAGTTTACATGTAAAGACTAATTTTAGTCTTGAGTCTGCGTTTCTAATTATTGTAATTAAGAAGTCTAATTATTGTTTGGTTTGGGATCTATTTAAGAGACCCATGTGGCTATATTGTAAGCAAGGATCAAGGACAAGGAAGAGATCCTTTCGAGTGTAAGATCAGTTGATCTGCAGGTGTGCAAGATTAGGGGAGATCTATATGGTAATTAAGATTAGTTAGATCTGCAGGTGTGCAAGATCAAGGAGATCTACTTGGAGTACTTGGTGGACTGGAAGTGGGCAACAATGGTTGAGCTGATTGTCACTTACTGGTGGAGGGAACAACTCTGTGTTTGAGTTGTGATTGTAATTGATTGAGAGAGAGAGAGAACTCTTGAGGGAGAATTACTGTATGCCCAAGAGGTGTGGGAAGAGTGAGATTTCTTTATTGTATTTCCTTCTGGAAGAGTGTTTATACAAGATTGTATTGTCTCTCATATTCTGTGCTATTTCTGAATTCTAGTTACATATTACTTTTGGTTTAATTCCGTGTTTAGTTGCTTATACAAAGGTAATCAAGTGTGCTCTTAGGAGTGGATCCTGACAATCTAGATGAAACACATTATTTGGAAAGGACTAATAAATGCATATAAATATTAATAAAATATATGAAGATCAGAAACATGGATATATAAATTTAGTGATAGAAACTTATATACCACTCACTAATGAATACAAAAGAAACCATTGGGAAATGATAAAATATAACATATATTATAATATATCACTATTACTAGATCCTTTTGGTATATATAAATGATGTTTATTAGAGAAACATACACTTTGGACATGAACATGTATGGTACATTCACATTTATAATCCATGTTATGAATGATGCATTACTCTATAATTTAATAGAATATGTATAGTATATCAATAATATATATTATGGGTGAATGAATATACCCTATTACAATGATACGAACAATAAAAGTAATTGGTTTATATTATTTGATTTGTCATAAATCAAGATAATTACATGTAAGTCTGTGTGAATTTAATTTCTTCATGTTGATTTTAATATGATAATAAATTCGAATAAGTGATTATACTATATAATGTATTATATGACCTCAGTTCATTTTACATCAAATTTGTGGATATAGTAAGTGGTTATATAATATAATTTTTTTATTATCTTATACATACTAAATATAAATGGATTTAAATTCAATCAACTAAGTAAATAAAAAGCCAATCCAAGTCCATATATATACATAGTTATATAATTTTACATATTGTGTGTGACTATACTAAAAAACAACTATATATTGGTCAAATTCATTTGGAACAAGGGCTATGTTAAATACTACTTAGTGGGTTAGTAAATGACTATTGTTTCACTAAAGGTTAATCTAAATTCAAATTATATGTATTTTTAACTATGATTTTAATATAACATAGTCCACTTATACCTATTAAGATTTATTGGTTAGCATATTGTATATTGAACCATTTTAAACTAGTGTGTGATACATACCATAGGTATTCTAGTATGTATGAGGATGAATATATATATAGAGATTATGTATATAAATACATTGGGATGTTTACCTGTGGCATAGATTTTTATTAGTATACTATCATAGCTTCAAGTGTTTCATATATCTGGGTACTTGATGAAACTTTTGTGTATTAGTTAAGAGTAATTTGAATATTTTTGAATACTTTTATGTGAAACCTGATATGAAATTTTAGATATTCTTGATAACTTGAGTATGGAGTTATTTATGCTTTGATTGTATCAATATGAAATTTTATTTAGTGAGGGATACAAACTATGTAGGACAGTTACATTGTAGAATCCCTTATCTTATAGAGATCACCAATATACTTCATGAACAAAGAAGTTATAATGATTTTTAAAATCATATGGGTTTTTTTTATTATATCTATAAATTATTGTTAGTATACAGTAGGAAAATCTTATGTGCAGTTTACATTATGAGTATATTGATATGTACTAGTGTTTAAACATATATAGTAGATATCAGTTTGTTGTGATTCGTGTATATAAGCTATTTTTCTTTTGATTGGTAGAGACTAAGTTATTTATTTATTCATAGGATGGGAGACTATTTACTTATGCATACAACCTCTTAAAATATAACAAATTGTTTAAATGAAGGACTATGATTTTGTGAGAATTATGATTGACTGATAAAATTGAATAATGTAAAGATGGACTGTGATAATAGTACTTATCATATAATTTACTATATTTAACCTAATTATGGAAGTTAGAAGTATAAAGTTGATACATAGATTATAACTAGTTGGTATAAATCATAATTGCTTGCTTAATATCTTGGTTTAAGAGACATTTAACTCTTGAAATTATAGGACATTTAAATATTCCTATTCTTAGCATGTTTTATGATTCTTAGTAGGAAGTTCATAATTTCTTATCTTATAGAAACCATAAATATAATTGATGAACAAGAAAGTTATAATGATTGCTAGAATCATATGGTGTTCATGAATAGAGATATAAATGATTATTAGTATACAGTAGGGAAAACTTGTGTGCAGTTCACATTATGAGTATATTGATATGTACAAGTGTTTAAACATATATAGTAGATTTTAGTTTATAATGATGTGTGCCTAAGAGTTATAGTTCATTTTATTAGTGGAGATAAATTTATAGATTATTGAAGGATGGGAAACTATTTACTTATGTGTATAGCCTCTTAAAATATAACAAATTGTTTGAATGGACTATGATTTCATAAGAATTATGACTCTCTTTATTATGATTGGCTGATAAAATTGAATAATGTAATGATGGACTATGATTATAGTACTTATCATAAAATGTAATATATTTAACTACTTATGGGAATTAGATGTATGCATTCCATACATAGATTATACCCAATTGGTATAAACCACAATTACCTACTTATTATTTAGGATTAAGAGACATTTGACACTTGAAATTATAGGACATTTGATTATTCAAGTTCTTAGATTTTTTTGATTGTTATTATTAAGTAATGTATATGAGTTTATTGGTTATATATATGTTAACCCAATGTCACATTGTTGGTACTCATTAAGTACTAAGACATACTTCACTAGCATACTAGCATCTCAATGCTAGATGAAGGTAATCTAGTTAAGTGGTGTGTATTAAATTGACTAATCCTATAGATAAATAATTATTTAAAAACCTTGGCTAGGTAATGTTAGTGAGACATTATCATTTCATGTGTATGATTTACATGTTTGTGAGATATATTGATTAGAATGGGTTTCTTTGTGATAAACCACATGTTTAGTTTTATAAATCATAAAACACACAGGTATTAGTTTATCTCTATGAATTCTTACACCATCACTATCTTCTAATCCATGAAGGGAGGGACATTCCCTTATAGGATTTGTGTGGGGAATCGATGCTCTATGGTTGGTGTGGAAAGTGTTTGGATAATGCTCTTACTCCCCATAGCATTACTTATTTAGAGATGACACTTGAGATTTGTAGAGATACTTGAGTCTGAGAACTCATGCTCTGTAGAGATTTAAATCTTGTATTTTCTAAATTGTATTGTATTTATTATGATTGAGATATTATATTTAAATATATTTAATTATTACTTATCTGTACTTTGGCAGCAGGGGTTGTATCATTATACCATTTATGCATAAACATTTGTAATTACTTTCCATATTTGATTATGATGTGTTTCATATCTTGATAGTGATTAATGATGGATGTACATAAATATTTAATTAAAAATTGGTATACTTAGAGTAGGATGTCATGTTCAAAGTAAATAAATTATCAATTAAACAATGAAAATAATTAAATATTACTAAAATTTAAGGTTAACAAGTGTTATTTTTAGCACTTAT
The DNA here is from genome assembly GCA_037957365.1 of Torreya grandis. Taxonomy (NCBI): domain Eukaryota; kingdom Viridiplantae; phylum Streptophyta; class Pinopsida; order Cupressales; family Taxaceae; genus Torreya; species Torreya grandis. Next base: position 2,447,824 of record JARHVA010001497.1, read on the forward strand.
CTCTTCAACATTGTAAAATCATCGATTAATGTCTTCTTAAGATGAATTATAGAAATGTTTAGACTTTCTCACCCAAAATGCGATTCTGGACTAGAAACACATAGGAAACAAATAAATTTTGAATGCAAAATGAAGAATTTTATGTTTGAGTTTTGGTTTTTATTTTTTTGGTTACACAGTTTATGTGATCGTGTTATTAATTCAATCACTTTATTGAAAGCAATAATAATGTGATTTCATTATTTATGCGATCGCATTATTTAATAATATGATCATGTTATGGCTTGGTAATTACTAAGCCATAAATTAAATAAAGAAATTATGTTAATTTAAATAAAACAATTATGTTAATTTAATAACATGATCTTATTATTTAATAATACGATCACATTATCATAAATGTCTAAGTAATTATCACCCAACTCTATGCACTTACCCACTTGTCAAATTCAGTCCTATAGACATATGCATGTATATTGTGGAGTGGTTATTCATTAATTTTGTATACATTGAAAATGTAGTATTTTTAGTTCCTTTTCATCATCATACTTGTTAAGGGATACATGGAGTAGTGGTAGTATTGACATGTTATATTTATCAAGAGCTACATAGAGTAGCGGTGATATTAACTTTTACACATCATTCTTTCCAAGTTTCTTAAACAGTTTTATTAGAATGGTAAATACACTCTCTGAGATAGAAAGATGTGAAGAGGGACTATGAGGCTATGTGAACTCTACCTAGACATCTATTTTTGGATTTTATGATATCATGTAATTTTGGTTGAGCCTAAATTTGATAACTCAGTGAAAATTTCACTGAGATATGTGGGACCCTTCGAGGTTTTAAAAATAGTTATTCTTGTAGCATATAGGGTGGTCATGGTAGAAACATTCATATTAAGTGACACTCACAAAATTTGTTTGCATAATAGAAAGATGTTATAGTGTAAGGTCTCGTAGGACCAATACCCTTAGGATAGTGCTACTTTTGAGAACTATGATGAGTTCTATATCTGATTTTCACATCTATTTGCTTGATTTTATGCTTTATACTATGTTGTTTCTTCAATGAACAATGTTTTAAATTTAGAACTTATTTTTGAATAAGAGTCATATGGAATGACGAATAGCTTTAGGAAAGAAGAATGTTACATCCCAATTCCTTTATAAGCTATCTTACTTAATTATTCATGTATTTTATATAGTTGATAACTTGATTTGTTTATTACTAATTAAGTTGTAAGTCATATATTGTTATGGGGTAGTTTTATGTTTCTTAGATTTTATCATTTAACTACTATGAATTAGTTTTAGTGTATATTTTTTATATTGAGATCATGTTAATTTTTTATTTCAATAATATTTTATAATATTTATGTCATGATGTTATAATCTAACTATTTGTTTATTGTCAATTTGACGGAGGAGAAATTCATCCCTTAGATCATGAAAGAAAAAAAGCATCATCGAAGAGGTTGATGTAGATGGACTTGGTGGGGGATGATATAGAAATTAGATAGAACCCTTCACAAATGACATTAGTTAGTACATGTTAGATACATAATGAAATGGTTAGCATAATGTGTTTTGGATGCTGATTGCATTTGGACAAATGTTATGCATACTACTTGTGTGATTTATTCGTAGTTGAAATTAATTGTTTGATATAACATTATGAAAAATTAAATTCATTTTTTATTATATAAAAGAGGAACATAATTGACTTACATTAGTCATTATTTACCAATGCTCGGCTAGTAGTAGATAAATTGATTTTGTCTTAATATAAATAAATATATTAAGATAAGTCTTAATAAATTTGGTAAACTATTTAAATAATAAATAAAATCAAATAATATAAGGTAACTGTTTTAAATATATAAAATAGGAAAAAAATAAAATTAGAAAGAAAGTCATAAAAAAGAGGGGAAATGGCTTTTAAAAGTGAAAGCAATACTAATTAGGAAAAACAAGAGAAAACATTAGATTTTTAAAAAGAAGAAAAAGATATATGTATTCATTAAAAGGGAGAAGAAGATATAAGAGGGTGGCAACAGGAAGATAAGAAAGGGAGTGAAGCATAGGATGAAGGGGGAGTGAAAAAACCAAAGAGGAAGAATGGAGAGGAGGTAGCTCATAGAAGAGAAAGAAGATTGGAGAAGACAAATAATCAAATGGAAAAGATCATCAATGTGATCTTTGCCAGGTAGGCATTGCATTTAATTTCTATATATTTATATGAATTGTGTAAATAAATATAGCTATATCTTCTTGAATATATATATATATATATATATATATATATATATATATATATATATATATATATATATCGTTGATATTTACCAAGAAACACACACACACACACACACACACACACACACACACACACACACACACACACACACACACACACACACACACACACAACTGATTAGGTCTCAAATCTAAATTATATATAAATTTATATAAGTTAAACATGATTACACATATGCAATGAGGCCATGGTGTTATATAGCATATATTTTGACTAATTCTATAGCATATATTGAATTAACATGATATTGATTGAGTCCGAATATATCATGCAATTAAATCACTATAAAAACTTAAGTCACTATGTATATGTAATAATTTATATATATTTTGTAATAAATATATCTATTATATAATTAAGTTTTTGTATGTGTTATATGTGGTTTATTCGAAACATGGAGCAATGATATGCTAATATTGGTGGAATTAATATATGAAGCAATATGAGTAAAGCCATAGTAATTATTAGATAAATATGTATGTTATAGCTATAAGATTTTTTAAATATGTATTGATTTATAGATAAAATTGTGTCATAAATTTTTTAATCGACATTTAAATTCACACTCCATGAACCATCATCAGGGTGAGAGAATCGTATTCCATCTATAAATTTTTTTATTTAGGATAGAATCTTTTCTTTTAATAACTAGGAACCCTAGACCCTAGGAGACAATCCAACAAGATAGGGCCAAAAATCACCCCAAAACCACACAAAACATAAAATAAATCAAGGCAAGCCTAAGGACTATAACCAGCTCAAAAGTTACCAAAAACTAAATAAAGTGGCATTTAAAATAACATACCTTCGAACTTATAAATGAAACAAATAGTAATGGCCATCAAGCCATATAATACAAAGAATACTTTAACAACACTAAAATGAAGAGAGTCTCTCTTTTTAGTTTTTTATTTGAGATCTGAGAGACATAATTAATCTATCTAGTTATTTTTTATCTCTTCCTTTCCTTTCACTAGCTTCCACCCATTCCCTTCCTCTAAATTTGGCAATATGGGTATGCATAAATCTCAAATAGGCTCTGGAATTTCATTCGTAGAAACTTTTATTAATCCTTCCCCTAAATATGAGTTAAGAAATTTCACAAATTTGACAGTTTCCCCAATTTGAGATTCAAAAGTCATCTCTAAAGTCTACTCAATCTTTTTTGAGTCTAAATCTAGTGTTTCCTTCCCATATATATTCATGTCTTTTGACTCATGATCCTTGACTAAATGTTCAATCAGTGTTTCTAGAATCATTTCCAGTTTAGCTTCCCCTGAATTTGTTTTGCATTCCATTGTTAAATGTTCTACCCCTTCATCTTTCCAACAATATTACATCTTTTATGTTTCATACTAGGGTAATCATTTATAAGATGTCATATGAGGAAAAATTTATGGAATATAAATGGGAATCACTCATATTCTATCAGCTGAACCCATATTATATTCCTTACATCCAACTCCACATGAGTTGGAAGTTCTTTATAAAGGTCGACATAGAAAATTAACTTGGCATAAGTGGGATGACCTTGTTTCAAAGTTAAGGAATCTAGATACCAAAACTCTCCAACAATATCTCTAATATCCTTTAAAAACCCCATATGTTGGAACTATAGGGGAAGATTTTGTAAATGGATCCATATAGGTTTTATGTTAAAAATTACAATATGAGGGTTAAAGTTGGGGTGTTGAGGTTTAAACATCAACCAATGATTCTCCCATACCCATAACTATTTCAAAATAATTTTTTTTTCAGTTATAAAATATAAAATAACAATAAAAGTACCTATTTCATAGTGGCAAATGGTGATTCATCCATATAAATGAGGTTGTCACTTATCTATAATCTAAGTATGGATATCTCTAAGAGAAGGCCAAAAACCTTCAAATTTACTAATAATTCTGAACATGGATAAATAATCATCCATACCCATAATCACTTCAAAATTTATGCTTCCAAAATTAATAATAGAGTTGATAGTTGCTAAGGATATGTATTTAACCCTTACATTTCTCTAGGTAGCATCAACATATAATTTTTATGGTTAGAAAGCCTCCATTATCATGGCATCAATCCCAAGAGAAGCCTTTGATGAAACTTCTTGAAGCCCTTTGCTAGCCAAAAAATTTGATTTACCTATATTGATGTCCTTCAAATCATTTGCTGGTTCCCCTACCAATCTTAAAAATCCAGTTATCTTATTTATGTATGTCATCATTGTAGAGCCAAATTTCATCTTACGAGTAGCTACCACTACAAGAAAACTAGGTTTATTAGACGACTTAGGTAGAGGTTCCTTCTAAGTGCTTCAATATATCCCTCCATTATTAGATCTTCCAATGGAGTCTTCCACTATTGTCATATTATTCACGTCATCACTATGCATCCATAAAACCCTTGATTCCACCACTTCCATAGCATGTTTCCAAAATAGATATCACTATAAGTTATAAACTTAGTAGGACTATTGCATCTTTGTGCAATTTAAATCACTATATGTTATTAAAATTTTGAGTTAATCTAGAAAACTCTTATGACGATAGAAAATTATATATAAATCCATGCTTTGTTTGGCATAGATTAATAAATTTACAGACTAATGAAATATATAAATATGTTAAACATAGCTATAGTGATTTAGTGATAGCAATCTATATAGTAATCACTAATGAATACAAAAATTGCCATTGAAAAATGATACAATATAACATATATTACAATATATCATTGTTAGTGGATCCTTTGGGTTTATATAATTGATCATTATTAAAGGAACATATACCTTGGACATGAACACGTATGGTACATTCACATATATATTCCACCTTATACATGCCACATTACTCTATAATCTAATATAATATATATTGTATATAAACATTCTATACTACGAGTGAATGAATATACCCTATTATGATTACATGAATAATAAAAGTAACTAGTTTATATTATTTGATTAGTCAAAAATCAGGATAATTACCTATATGTCTATGAAAATTTAATTATTTCATGTTGATTTAAATATGATAATATAATCAAATAAGTGATTATACTATATAATGTATTATATGAGCTCAGTTCTTATTACATCTAATCCAAGGATATAATATAATTTAGGTATTATCTTATGCATACTAAATATAAGTGGAGGTTAATGTAATTGATTGAGTAAATTAGAAGCCAAGCCAAGTTCATAAATATACTTAGCTATATAATTTTAGAGACTATGCATGACTATACTCCAAAATAACTATATATTTGTAAGAGTTCATTTGGAATAAGGGCTATGTTAAATAGTACTTAGTGGTTTGGTATACGACTTAATTATTCCACTAATTCTTACTATAAATTTGGGCTATATGTATTGTTAATGATGAGTTTACTATAACATAGTCCACTTATAGGTATTGAGAGTTATAGTTTAGTGTATTGTATATTAAAACATTGTAAACTAGTGTATGATATGTACCATGGGTATATTAATATGTATGAGGATTTATACATAAATATAGATTATGTATATAAATATATTGGGATGTGTGACTATGGCATAAATTTTAACTAGTATAGTATCATAGCTTTAGGTGTTTCATATATCTGGGTACTCGATGAAACTTTTATGTATAAGGTAAGATTAATTTGAATCTTATCGAATGGTTATTTACAAATACTAATATAAAAGACTAGATAGTCTAGAGAACTTGAGTATGCATCTATTTAAGCTTTGATTATTTCAATATTGAATTATATTTAGTTAGAGATAAAAACTACGTAGGAGAGTTACATTGTAGAATGCCTTATCTTATAGAGATTATCAATATACTTCATGAACAAGAAAGTTATAATTATTGTTGAAATCATATGGAGTTCTTGATTAGAGATATAAATGACTACTAATATATAATAGGGAAAATCTATGTGCAATTCACATTATGAGTATATTGATATGTACAAGTGTTTAAACATATATAACAAATATTAGTGCATTGCAATGCATATCTATAAATTATAGTTCTTTTGATTGGTATAAATTAAGCTATAGATTCTTAAAGGATGGGAAACTACTTACTTATGCATATAACCTCCTAAAATATGAAAAAATGTTTAAATGAAGGACTATGATTTCATGAGAATTATGATGCTCTCTATTATGATTGACTGATAAAATTAGATAGTGTAATGATGGACTATGATATTAGTACTTATGATAAAATGTAATATACTGAACCTAATTATAGAAATTAGATGTATAAAGTTTATACATAGATTATACTTAGTTGGTATAAACTATAATTGGTTGATTATTATTCATGATTATGAGACATTTGACTCTTGAAATTATAGGACTGGTTATTCATGATTGAATAGTGTGCTCATATATAATGAACTATGTTATTATGGGATGTCATCGAGTGTATTTTATTTAAAAACTATAGTCTAAGCATATGTTACATGTGGGTGGTACAAACTATAAAAATTATATCTAGATTCATTTATACATTTGATGGACTAAATATATGCATGTAGCATGTTTTATGGTTGTTAGTAGAGAATGTATTGTGTCTGCTTACGAAAAATAGAGTATGTAACTTTATATATATATATATATATATATATATATACATATACATATATATATATATATATATATATATATATATATATGTATATATATATGTATATGTATATGTATATATATAAATATATATATATATATATATATATATATATACACACACACAGATATATGTGTGTGTGTGTGTGTGTGTGTGTGTGTGTGTGTGTGTGTGTGTATGTGTATGTGTATATATATATATATGTATATATATGTATATATGTATATATATATATATATATATATACATATACATATATATACATATATATATATATATATATATATATATACACACACATACACATACACACACACACACACACACACACACACACACACACACACACACACACACACATATATATACACACACACCCACACACACACACACATATACATACACACACACACACGCACACACACACACACACACACACACACACACACACACACACACACACACACACACACATATATATACACACATACACATACACATACACATACACATACACATACACACACACACACACACACATATATATACATATTGTGAAGATTTATTCATATCTTTGAAGAACTACGTGTATGCATTTAGTTATTCTTGTTCTTAGTATGTTTTGTGATTGTTAGTTGGAATTAATATGTATGAATATATTCATTATATACATGTTAATCCAATCTCATATTTTTTGTATTGATTAAGTAATGAGATAGAATTCTCTAAATTAATAGCATCACAATGTCAGATGAAGGTAATATGATCAAGTAGTGTGTATAAAATTGACTGATCCTAGAGATCCATAACTATTTGAAAACATTGTCTAGATAATGTTAATTAAATATTGTCATTTCATGTGTATGATTTACATATTTATGTGATATATTGATTAGAATAGACTTCTTTGTGATACATTGCATGTTTAGTTTTATAAATCATACAACACATGGGTACTATCTTATCTCTTTAGATTCCTGCACCATTACTATCTATTCATCTGTGAAGGGAGAGCCATTCCCTCATGGGATTTTTTAAGGAATTGATGGTTTGTGGTTGATATGTAAAAGTGATCGGATGATGTTCTCCCTCCCCATAGTAGTACTTATTTGCAGATGACACTTGGTATTGCTAGAGATATTGGAGTTTGGTAAATCATGCTCTATGCAGCTCTGTATCTTGTATTTTATATATTGTATTGTATTTTTTATTATTGAGATATTATCCTTGATGAGATTTAATTATTACTTATTTGTACTTTGGTAGCATGGGTTGTATCATTGTACCAATTGTGGCTGAATATTTATAATTACTTTCCATATTTGATTATGATGTGTTTCATATGTTGATAGTGATTAGTGACGGATATACATCACATGTTTAATTTACATTTGGTATACTTATATTATTATATCTAGATCACTAATTAAATTATTATGATGAATTCTAATAAAAAATGTGTTGATCAAATTAAAAAAATCATGCTTTTCTTAAGTCAAATTCAATAGGGTTGTTACATGTGTTATCAGAGTTGTGGCTTGAACTCTAAGACCTAATGAGTCCATTAGCATTCTTATATCCTTCTATAACTAGTGTGAACTTTAATAACATGCCACTAAGCAGGAAAACCTCAAGATGCAAGATAACATTTAGTATTGTATTAGTTAAGTGATGTGTATAGGTAGTATGTCAAGGCCTGATAGTATGCAAGTTTGAAAGAGACAATGAGGTTCCTATAGATTTGTAATAGTATAATGGAAGAGTAAAAATCATAACATATCTTGTAAGTGTAATATAATAGTATGTTATGACCATATTTGTACTTGTAAGTCATGTGTGATAAATGTATGCCAAACTTGTTATTGTCAAGTACCTAATAGTATCTACACTATCCTCTATTTCATAGTACTAATTCAATCTTCCCCTAGATCCACCATGCCTAGCCCTTATGTGGTGCATATTTTAATAAAGCATAAATAGTATTTCAATAGCAAGGTTTATTTATCTAACATTAATTCTCTAAAAACATTTTCCCAATCCCAATACTCTCTAGAAATACTCATTATGTCTAATACAATGCTTAAATTGATGGAAAGTTGGTATGATAGGTTATGTCATTCATTTCTTATATTGCCTAAATTGTGGCTCTTATATCCCATTTAGATAGGTTATAAAGTGTTTAGGAATGAATAGTGATAAGGGAAGGAGATATAGGCCCCAAGATAAAGGTAAAATTCTCAAATAAGAGTCTAAATCGAACTAGTGATCCATATGTAATAAAACAAAATATTATCATTGTAATTACAAGATTTATACCAAAATCGAGTGTCTATAGTATATGAAATATAAAACTTAATAATCAATACATTATAATGACCAAGTGGTAAAATTTGTGACCTCCTCATTGATAACAGCAATTCTAACCAATTTATTTATCATCTTTATTCATAATTTTCTTTTTTTGGGTAAGTATGTGCACTTTTTTTAAGTTTCTTATCATTTTATTCAATAGATCCCTTGTATTTTGGTTTTCAATCTTTTGGGGGCATGGGGTCTTTGCTTTATAATTTCAATTATAAAAAATATATTCATAAAAAATGACTTTAAAATGTGCAAAATAAATTATCTTTGCTAATAATATATATGCATTTGTAGATCATGTACTGCAATCCAACGTAAAATCAAAAATACTATGCAACTTTTTCAAAAACTAAAAAAAATGTACATAATATTCTTGAGACATTTAAAAAAACATTACATACAATTTTTATTCAAAAACTCTTGTACTTGTAAATATAGACTATGAAAGCAATAACTATGTTACATATGCAATATTGTTTGTAACATATGCAATATTGAGGTAGAAATGAAGGTAATCAAACTAGCGCGGGATATGTTTTTTTCAAACTCAAAAAATAGTTTCCAGCGTGGAAAGGGAATAAAACAAATGTCAAAACATTAAACTTCGTTGAGTCATGTGACGTGGAACTAGGCTTGGAGAAATTGAGAAAGAATAAAAGTTGAATATGAGTAATGACTCTAACACGCACTAAGTCTGTGCATGCTCGTTAATAGATCTACTAGGAAGATGGACATGCCTCGGAAAAGTATAATTTATCCATCTTCCTATACTGAGCATGAATAGACTAAGAGAAGAAAAATAAAAGGCGGCGGCGTAGCACAGCGAAGGGGGACACTCTTAGCCTGAGAAATTTTGACCTTATTCAGGCATGTATTCTCTTAATTTGAGTTTTAATTTCCTATGTATTTGGGCGTAGTACAGAAACAACAGAACATTTAACTTAGGCGCCTAGTAATTATATTAGCCGTGGTTGTTTGACGTTCATTGTAACCTGTGCATATCATTCTTGCACCAAAGTAATGGAGCCCAAACTCGGTTCAATGTTGGGTGCGTGCGTTATCAGGCTTCTTCACACACTTTTGGGTGGGGCAAAAATGATCCTTGCCGGAACTATTAGGTTTAATGATAGGCCGATCATTAGAATGCAAAACAAACGCTCTTTGCTCCAATAACTAATTCACAGAATTGCTTAAACTCCAGTTTTCTTAAACGTATTACAACTTTCTTGTTTCAATATATAATATTGGCATCGAAAATGAAGAATGTGGAACTTAGTGCTCATGTTGTTCCCTCCACGATGTAGTAACGTTAGTTTGATGTGTTCTGGAACAATAAGAACAGGCTGAGAAAATGTATTAGTGCGACGAGGTATTGCATTTTCCTAAAAAAAGGTGTGGGGAGGGAGGACCATCTCTTATTGATGTTTTCTGAATAGGGTAACGATTAGTGCATGCAAGCTTCAAATCTTGGTGAACTAACGAATTGTCTAAGAAGGCAGACACTCATCTAGGCGTTCATGTATATTTTGCTGTACTGGTTTCTATTCTCGTTGCAGTGAAGGATTGTAGCTCTGTTGGATTCATCGCGGCTATCTGTTCTAAACCAGGTGGTTTAAAAATTACACAAATCTGACAATGTGGACATTTGTGATATTGTATTGGTGACTTAAGTCCCTGCATTTTTTCATACAGTTCGTGTTACTTCAGTGCAGTCCCATTTTCTGAATAAGGTTGTCAACTTTGTTATAAAATATGCCAACTACAAATCCATAATTGACTTTTACGGTCCTTTTTCTTGTAAAGAACTTTGGTGCATATCTTGTAATCACGACATTCCTAGAGGTGACATACACCCTAAATGTGAATACCTATGAAACTGGGCTGCGTCCCATGGTATAACCAGTTCTAAACCGGCAGTGGATTTGGTTAGACAAAAATGTTTGATCATAATTGAGGAGCTCAAAGTAATAAGTGGATGATTTCTCAGCTTGATAGCCATTAAGGTTAGTATTATGTATGACGAGCCCAAAACATGAAAGTTAATATTGTGAATTATTTAACTTTATATACTTAAGGAGCTCAATGTAATAAATGGATGATTTCTCAGCTTGATAGCCATTAAGGTTAGTATTATGTATGAGGAGCCCAAAACATGAAAGTTAATATTGTGAATTATTTAGCCATATATACTTAATTATTAAGTGTTTGGAAAAAAAAAGTATAAATACTTTTGAACAGAGAGCATCGTGTGACATCAATATGAAACATTGGTTTGTGTTAATTTAAAGAGTTCAATCTATTTTTGTGTTAGCTTGGAGAAAGATCAATTTATGATAGTTTTGACAATATCTTTATGTTAGTTATGAGGAAATAAAATTATTTTTATTTTATTTATTATCTTAGGTTAATATGCATTTATACATTATATGTTTATTGATAAACTATTGTGATCAAAGATTTTTTTTATTTTTATTTTTTTAAAAAGCATTATGATAACTTGTTGATGATTAAGTGTAGAGCATGAATTGAATGGAAATAATAAGTTCATGATGAATCTTTGTTTTGAGAATGTGCTAGTCATTATGAAGGATGCAGTTGAAATGTTTCTTCTTTCTCTCTTTTTGAATGCAAATATTTCCCATTCTTCTTGACTATAGTCTTCTTTGAGAGTACTATTTTATTGAGATAATACTTGGAAAAGAGATGTACACTTTACATAGTTAGATGATTATTCAATGCATAATTATTAATACATCTTGGTTGATTACAATTAGTCCTTGGATGTGTTTAAATAAAAAAGAATATCATACTTCATGTATCCTTGCAGTGTGTTCGTTATGTTAGGAATTATGTCACTAAAGATGAGTAAGGAAACAATCCATTTACGAAACTTCCTATCATACAAAACATAACTATCTTACTTATCTCCTAAAATGAAATTATTTACTCATTATGTATCATTTATGTATAAAATGAAAGTATCACCTTCTTTTAAATTATATTGCTTTCCCTTGCAGAGGAAGTTGGTATTCTTCATGCTGATATCATATAATGGTTCTCTACTTTCTCATACTCCATTATTGACAATTTTTTAATTGTCTTTGAAAAATGTTAGATATAAATAGGAAATGTATTTATGTTTGAATTGAGCTGCAATTTGAAAATAATTTGAAATGGATCATCAAGAATAAAATATTTTGATTATATTTTACTTTGTCGATCCACTTTTGAACAAAAAAAAGGGAACACAAGATATCATTCTTATTCTTTTAAGCCATTGGAATCATTTGAGGGTATGGACTATAATTTTTGATCCTTGTTAAAAAAAATTTCTTTTAAGTCACATGGCTAATCTACTGGTAACCCATCGTGTTTATTCAGAAGGATATTGCTAGATTGATTGATGAGGTAATCGGTTTTCCCTCATGGCTTCCATCAATGTCTTGGTTGTTAGTTGTAATCCTTAGACTTGTCATCTATAGTGAAGGGAAAATATAGTCTTATCAATGGTTAAATCTAATTGGATGGATCAAGACATTGAACCTTATAGACATATTTCTATTTTAATTAGTTTCAATAAATTTGTGTTAAGCAGTATGATTGATTCTTACTAAATTGAATTTTTATTAGACACAAGTATTTATATATTCATGTCCCTTAAAGTGGATGTGATCAATTGTATTAGTTATTCAAACTTCGAGTATTTAAATGAATTTTGAGGTGGTGACTTAAACCCTACACCTAATTAATTGATTATTAGAATCATAATTTGGGTTGTATACTTGAATTGTAGTGACATAATTGATACTATTATAGTATGTTACCTTCCTTGTGCTTGTATATTCCTTTAAATAAATCTAATGAAATAAACATAAAATATTAAACCTTCTACCACAAATTTATTAGGGAAATTAGTGAGATATGACCTCTTTATCTTATTATAGTAGCATTTGTGAGTTCTTCCTGAATTACAAGATCTTGATAATAATTTATTATTACTATAATACTTTTTTATTTCAAATTCAAAGGCTTGAAAAAAACCCTTGTGCTAAGATTAAATTTTTATTAAAAATGGAATGTCTAATGGAGTTGATAATTAAGAGTATATGACTAGCTTGTGGAGATGGCACATGTTAACTTCTATCTAAAATAAAGGAAATGATTAAGATTTTTTATACATCAAAATTTTATACAATGCTATTATAAGAAGTATTGGGTCTCTTCAAATAAATTAGTGTAATATTGTAATTATAATTTTTTAAGGAAGAAAATCAAACTCCCTTGAGTACAATGAATATATAGTTGAATTAGTGATTAACATGTGCTTGGAAAGAAATTCTTGTGAAAAATGAATAGAATGCTAAGGGTGTGGTAATATTGTTATCTTATTGATATTCTCTAGAAATAATTGAAAATTAATCAGTTGAGAGTGATGCTATACTTAATCTATCATAAAAAATGATGTGTAGATTTATGTCTATAAATAGATATTAAATCTTTAACTTGGTTAAATTAGTAATAGTATTATTATCTTGAGAATATGTTTGAAATTTGTTTGTTCACTTAATCTAGGTAGTAAAATTTTAGAGGCACCTTACTATTAACTAAATATAAACCTTGATAATACTTAGAGGATTTATCGTTGTATTAGAGTATGGTTAGAAATCTTCCTAGTTCTTATTTGCATTGATTGTATTTGTGCCTTGTTTATAAGGTACTAAGGATTAATAACATGATTAGTGGACTATGTATACACATAATATTTTTGAAATTTATCATATTTTTATGATTTATCTCATGCATCAACCTATCAAGTTTCAATTTCTCTGAGTGCACACGTTAAAGGGTGTATTAGAAAAGGGGTGGGTAGACCATTGGTGCTTCGTGAGAGACATTGTTGTCTAATCTATCCTACCTATATCCAATACATTTCCATTATACTTGATACCCTAAAAAATCATCCTCCTTATAACCCTTTATTATAATAGGGCCCATATTTTGTACTATATCAACCCAGATCAATGTAGTAGTTATTCATTACTACAAATTTTTAAACTAAGTTGAATCAACAAGATGTGGTCTAAAAGTAATGATAGATACTTTATAAGTAAATCATCCTTTGTTGACCTAGTTCAAGGTTAAATTACCATACCTTAAACTAGATCAAGACTATTAAATGGTGTCAGATATAAATTTACGAAGGGTTAGGGTCACTCACCACTATAAATACAAGTCCCTATTTCATATAATAGAGAGGAATATTAATTTCACATTGTCATTGCTCAAAATTGAGCATGAATCTACATTTGGAGAAGTCATTTCTTATATCTTGTCTTGGAAGGAAAAAACTTGTCTTTTGAAGTCTTGGATGTAATAGGAGGATTCATTTTAGCCCAGAGTTTGATTCAACCATTTTATCTTTACAACCACAATGATATATTTTAAATTATCATTGGCGAAGAGGGAGATTGAGGCTTCACAGGTTTTGTTTAAGGTATGTATATTTTAACCCAATCTTTTTCATTTGATAGATAGAAGTTGCATAATTAATATCTTGAATGAATATAACTCCTTGTTTGAGTCTCCTATACACTAATACTTAGTACTCTAGTAAGGTTTTGCAAACCTAGAATTAACTACCTTAGGTGATTTAGGTCCTCATTTTCCCACAACATTTTTAGTTTGTTTTTAACCATCCCCCTTATTTGTGTTGCTAGCTTGACAATACTAGATTAGATTAATTCAAATATTAAAATACCTAGTTAGAGTTATTTCATTATATTAATTGCCTAGAGGCTTTAGAAACATCTTTATTGATATTATTTGATAAATGATCCTAATGTTGGGTTTAGTAGATCCATTTGGCCATATCCAGATACATTCAGTATCAATTATCTCTATTTGAATTACCTTCTTTGAGTCTGAATCTCTTTCATAAGATAAGTTACAAGTCAATCCTAGTTCATTGCATACATTTTTGTGAACCAAACAAGAATTAGCCATTGATTTTTGTCTTTCATAAAAATATATCGTTGTGGCTTGATAAAAATTTATTCTTCTATTTTTTTTAGTGGGTTACATCAATGTAAGTTGATCTAATCTAATCTATATGTGTTTTCAAGAAACTATATGGGCCCAAGTTGATATAATTTCATTCCTTTGTGTTTTTTTAGTACAATACATACACATAGTGTGATATAGTCTTAAAATTAAATGTAGATTATTTTGTTCTATCATCTAACTATATCAGCCAAGTCTGATCTAGTTTTATTTACCAAGTTATTTTATACGATACTATATTAACCCAATCTCTTGTAGTTTTATTTATTCATTTTTCAAATCATTTTTATTATCTAAATTGATTTAGTTTTTTTTCTAAAAATTTAATTCTATCAAAAACTATTTTACTCCTACTATAGCGGCCTTGTTTGATATAATTATAAATTCATTACATCTTTTTGTCAAATTGTATTGACCTTAGTGGATGTAGTTTACTTTTTTATAACAAAATTTATCAACTCTATATGATTAAGTTTATTCTTCCTATTTTTATCTAGAATTACACATACTATACTGAACAACATCGATATAATTATATACTATATGGACAAATACATTTGTTTGAACTGATATAATTCTATGTGATTTCATTTTTTAGCATTCTCTTTCAAGTTGACTACTCATTTATTTTAATTCATTGAATGATGTAAATTCATTTTTGAATTTTATATTAACTTTGTGTCTCTTTACTTAGAAATTTTCGTCCATAAATTTTCAAACTACTTACTTATTATTGTGAAGGGTTACATGATGTCCTATTTACAATCATTATCTAGTTTATATATATATATATATATATATATATATATATATATATATATATATATATATATATATATATATATATATATATATATATATATATATATATAATTTGATGGGATTGCCTTAACACTCATAACCATAGTACAGAGATAAACATGGAATTTAGTTTCCACATACCTCATGGTATATAAAAAATTCTAAGGATTTATTTTTCATCAAACATTAAGAAGCCAACCATCCATCTAATTATATGGTGCACCAGTTAGTAGTTACCACAAAAATGTTACTCTCAACTTACCCTTGAAACCATGTTTAGTAGGCTATGTGTATGAAACTTCATCCATAGTCAATTCTATGAAACATTGGGCCATTAGAATCCAATGGACAAGCAAATATCTTTGAGAGCCTATAAACCATTCACATCCTTTTATGTAAATCTACTTGATCTTAATTTTAGATAAATAGTTACCAAAGATAGTTAAATTTACAATTTGATGCTTGTTATTGTATTTTATATTACATGTTATATTAGACAATGTCAATACATTATAGTGTTGTGTGTTTAACTATACTTTCCAACACAGACATTTTTTTTGTGTTAACAAACTACATTGACAAGGGTTGATATAGTCTACTAAGTTTACTTTTCTTCTACATTTATTTATGATATTGTATCGCTTAAGAATAACACATTTAATCCATCATCATTTTAAATTTTCTCCATATCTATCTACATCAACTAGTCTCAATATAGTTTTATTTTATCCTTTCATTCTGTGTAATTACATTGACCATGATCGATCTAGTACATTTTATTATCATTATTTTTATTATTGATTAAAATGACCAGGATCAATCTAGTCTATGTTTTACTTTTCAATCTGTGCAACTACATCAACCATAGTTAATATGGTATTTTTTTATAACCATTTGTGTTACTGACTACATTGACTAGGCTTGATATACTCTATGTAAAAAATTTATTATGTGTAACTATATCAACCATTATTGATATAATACATTTTTATCAAATTTTTTGTGTATTATTTACTCACTATATCAAATAGGATTAATATAGTCAATGTTTTAAATCTATATCTATGTAACTATATATACTATAATAAATATAATACATTTTATGCATTATTGAGTTGGTCAATATAGTTTTCAATTAATGTCTCCATCATGAAGTATATCTTTGATGAGTTTAAAAAAACACACAGCATGATATGATGGATTTGAATAACTCCCATAAATATACTAAATCTAAATTTAATATTCAAAAATTTGACCAACCCTTGTAAAGGGACACACCCCTTTTATTTATATAATTCTATCTATGCCTAGTATATTCCTAAAGATGCTTTAGCTGGAAAAATCTTTCTCAAGCTTGAGGTTTGTTTATCAATGTAATAAACATGATTCCTCAAATTATGTTCATGCCTCTATGATGATTAAAAACTTGATTCTCAACTAAGATGGAATATTTAAAGTTATACACATGGAGAGCACACAAATAAGGGACAAAATAAACCTTTGTCCACTTACGTAAAAAATTAAAAAAACATCCCTTTCATAAATAAAAACTAACTCATATAAGGGCATGCCACTAATGGGAAAGGTACAATGGTTTCACCATAAGAAATAAGAAAAAAGGAAACAAAGAAAATAGAAGAGAAAAATATGAGGAGAGAAGGAAGGAAATATAATGCCATGATGCCAGTACATTAAAAAATATAATTATCCATTCACATTATGGAGTTAACATCGATGACGGAGCCTTTTTCCAGCCTATTCTTTTAAGCTGTGTACCTTTTGATCATGGTGGCAAAAATATTTTGGTCTGAGCCTTCTTGGTATTTGAATTTTACATCATATTCTTCAAGCTAGTTATAGACCATCTAGATCATTATTTTTTATTCCCAACTAACACTTTTAACTTGTCACAAGACTTCTTAAGTGACACTAGTTCTTGAATATTTTGAAAGTTGAAGGTTCCATGAGGTGCATCAATGAGGCTTCTTAGGGCAACATCTAGTGCCTCCTCCATCATGTCATTTATACTATAAAAGTTCACTATCACTTTCAGGGTGGCTTCAGTTTCCCTTTTTGCAGTCTTGAGAGACTTCTTTTCCCCCTTCAAATCGAAAGCACCATCCTTAAGCACCAACAACTGATGCTTAACCGCTAGTTGATATTCCTTGGGATTTTTGTGGTTATCTAAGGAGATGATAATTTTTGTTATTAAAATATCTTCACCCACATCAAAAATTTCATCTAGCTTCAGCTTGAGATTTTCCCAATTTTTGATTTTTGCATCATAAATGAACATCTAATTGTCATACTTTTCTTACTTATCTAGTATGTCATAAAAACATTCTAGTGCCAAGTCGATTATTTCCTTGGCTCAAGTTGTCAATTCCTTCTACCAATCTTCAATGGCCCATCCCTTGGCCTTCAAATCTTCACCTTTCCCAAGATATAATTACTTAAGGAAATAATAAGAGCATCAAGGACCTTTCTTGAAGTTGGGGCAACTACCTTGGGCTCACTCAATAAATTTTACAAGTACTAGATCATATCCTAGTTCTGCACCTTTATCTCCTCCATTGAAGCTTTATCCTTATCCATTCGATTAGACACCATGCTTGTTAGGACTTCTAAGCTATGCTTGATCTCAGTCCTTGATGAATCCCCTAGATTATATCTATACATTATATAGCTCTCAAGAGGAGCATTTTTATTTGTAGCTCCTAGAGGGGTAATGGTTATTTCTTATATTCTCCCTCCTACCTCAGTAAAGGTGGTTCGGGTGTATGTCTTGGCCATTTTTAGAGGCTTGGCCTTATATGCATGGGTGATTTTCATCGCATCAATATCCCCCATTTTACTCATATATTTCTTCTCTTTTATTTGCTCTTTGATCCATAGAAGAGGCCTAGTCTAGAACCCCATTGGAGTCAAGGTTCTTGAGGCCAGATTCAACGCACTAAATAGAGGTATCATTAGAATATTTGATAAGGGGATTGCCACTAGATCATGATATGAGTTTAATTTAATTTTCTCAGCTTCATCATCACTTTTTTAATTAGTAGTTTTCTCATCAGCGCCTTACTCCCTCTCTTCACCTAGTTTTACTTGCTCTAAGACATCAAAACTTACTCTGAGCTGTGGGGATTTTGAGAGTAACTTATTGATTGTACTCCCCTAATCTATGGGATAAGTAGAAGGTTTTAAAACTAATTTGTCTCCTCTACTTGGTTTGGAAACCTAGATGGAAGAAGCTATGGTTTCCTCCTTGTCACCTTTAGGTAAATCTTCACCAATCACGGCTTTAAATTATTTAGACCTTGTAGGATCATGGAATTTGATGTGGGAAAGGAAGTCATAGGGTAATTCAATGATAACAGTACTTCTAAAGGGGTAGGGGTACCCATTTATAGGCTTGATCCCTTACCTTCCTCAACACCAACTCCCACCTCTGATGTTGATCCTAATGCTGTTGGGGGGGAAGGAAACTTGGTAATACTTCAATAGCCATCATGATACCTATTTATTCTTTTTTGTGCACCTCTACCTTTTCACTAATAGTGGGATCATGTATTTCTTATGCCATCTTCTCCCCAAATTTCTCCCCAGACACCTATATATATCCAACCTCACCACCCTTAAATTGTCCTGGTGGTTGGGTGATAACATTATCCGAAAATGTCTCCGTGCTTGAGGAGATCATCTCCTTTTATTTAGGCTTAAGGACTTGCGTGGCCACCTCAAAACTAACTTGCAACACATCATCAAAGGACAAAGGGTCATCCGAGGACAAAACATCTTCTTCATCACCTTTTTCTCCCACCTTTGGTGGTTCTTGTTATTCAAATAAACTTACAACTGGGGGCTTCACTAGGGTTTGTGGTTTTGACCTCAAAGTCCAATGTCCAGTTTTCACATGGGGAGGAGTGAAGGCATACTTTTTATTCATCATTTTAGTAATTAGCCTTTCCTCATCTGAGTCTTCTTCATCACTCATATCCATTAGTTTATAGGAATATCAGGACCTCTCTTCTTTCTACTTTTATAGAGTGTCCTTTGGGGCTAGGTCCTTAAACATTACCTCTTTCCTCTTTCTTGGGCTCCCCACCAGAAGATGTAATGATTTTGTATCCCTCTTGGCCCTCAACTACTCTAAATCTTCCTCCCCTCCCCTCTTCCTAGTGTGAGTCTTTAGGAAAAGACCATATTATAGCTTCTATGTAGGTGGGGCAAGTAGGGCAATGATCAAGGCTATTGGCATCATGGGAGCTCCCTCAGCTGAGATGGATATGGGGGTGCCACTCACTAGCTGCACCTCCCCTATGATTATCTTGTCCCAATTTTTAGCTAGGCTAGTCAATTTGAAAATGACATATTGGTTTTAGATTGGGTAGCTATTAGTGACTCTACATCAACATTCTTAGAGAAGCTGATAGCACTGACCTTCCACTTCCACTTTCCCTTAACCATCATTGATGGTACCAAAGGATCATCTATGTATGCTAGTAGGAATGCCTTTAACTCCTTTACCTATCTAAGTTCTTAGAGGGCATGGGTGTCATAAGCACCAAGAATGACCTCGAGATCCTTCAACCACCTGAATATCCTTCTCATAAGAGGGAAGGCTCTCCATGTAATGGAGTCACTCTCTAGTGCACTAAAATCCACCTGTACAATGGGCTACACTTTGATATTTTCCTTTGTGTACATAGCTACCATAATCATTCTATGATCCTCCATATCTTTGGGGATGGGAACAATGGTGTAATGAAGGATTTATTGCATCATGAGCTTCACATAATTAATTTTACTTACCTACTCCTCTATGGTGCACTCAGACCATATGTCCTCATAATGTGACTGGTGTAATATTACACCCATTATAGCATTTACTAACCACCTAATATCATAGTTGGGCCTTGGTGGAATCTTGAAAATCATATATATGCCCATTTATTACACCAATCCTTTTACCTTAGCTATATAAGGACATGTATAATATCATTTTTCTACTGGGAACTTGAAAGGTTTGTTTACCTTCTTGGCTATAATCATTTCATATAGGTGCACCATCTGCCTACAAAGTTCCATAATGGCCACCTTGTCATCAAAATATCTTGGTAGCTTATGAGGGGACCTAGAATAATTGATCACCCTGATATACATGAAAGTCCTAAACTAGATGTAAGAGGCACCAAATCTATCAATTACTTCCCTATCCATCTTGGTCATCTTGTTTAGGCTTCTCAAAGGGAAGAAAATACTCATCAAGTCATTTAAGAAATAATTTTACGCCTTATAGAAGTTGTTCTTGAAGACTTCCAATGTGACCTCTAGGTAAATCTCATATATCTTTAACCCTGAGAGGTTCCTGGTGGGACATGGGAAGGGCCTATTATGTACCAAGATATACATTAAATATGAGGACATATAAAAGGTACTAAGGAATTTCTCCCTTGATTAAATGGCATTGTGCAATTGGATCATCTAGTTATGTAGATTATTACTTAGGATGGTTGCTCAGTCTAGCTTATTCTACCCTTACAACACACACATGAAAATCAAAAATATCCATATTTTGAATTTATCTGTGGAGGGAACCTCATAGATCATGGCATCCATGGAGATCACATATTGGGGAAACTCATTGAAATCTACCAATTTTAAGTTCTTTAATAACTGGGAGACCTTATACCTTTTCCTATCTAGCCAAATAAATTCACCATATCCCACATCATCTTTCCATTTACGTCTACGTATCATTGGCAGTATTCCAAAGTAAATGTGATTCTCTTAGGCTAAGGAGGGATTCCAATCATATCATTGAGGGACTTAGTTGTAAATGAGCACTTAATTAATTGAATCCCATCTATGATAGTCTTAGTATCTGGTTGATAGACCTTGGCACATGTAATAACCAATTTAGGATATGGGGCTGCTAGACGGAATGCTATCGTAGGGACCATATATCTCATGCCAAGATTGGAGATCACTAAGAGGGGATTCGGTCATTTTAAAACACTCAATAGGACCGTGAAATATAAACCCCAAACATCTATGTCTCTAATTTCATCTAGGATAGATGTGATACTGCTCTTCACTAATGTAAAGGATGAAGCCATTACGACTAGACTCACAAAGTGCATAACTTCTAAGCTTAGAATAAATTCCTCATCATAACTATTCTCTAAATACCTTAGAACTCTCCTTCACAACACTAGAGAATTGAGGAACACTTACTAGTAATCATGATGGTCTCACTCAAATAGAGTTAGAGAAACCTTGAGGAATATACTTGTGATCACAATTATTCTATCTACAATTTAATTTTGACACACAGATTGCTTGAAGGCACAAATATCACTCTGAATGCAAAGGGTGAATTTGAAATGAAGATAAATGAGTATTTATAATCTCTTGCCCATTAAGATTAGGGTTACCATCAATATGTTGAAGCTAAAAGGCTAATCACCAACCACGATATTTACTACTCTAGCGGCCCCTTTTCAAAAAATGGAGGGAAGCGTGTTGATGATATTATTCTATGACATGTAGGCCTGCTTAAGCAAGACCTTACCATGTATCACCTTCCCATATTGTAAAGGGTTACATAACTTCTCCATTATCAATTCCTTTGGTACATTAGTGAGATACCACCTAAATTCCTAATAGAGCAAAATAATGCCATGTATCACTATCTCGAGCATCTAGTCTTTAGGGACCATTTCAAACTTTGCCAAATTTCAAAGTGAGGCAATATTTAGAAAAGGCCCATTATTCATAAATCGCTGAGATCCTGCCACATGTATCCAATCTTCATTACATGCTTAGGTGCTCGTACCTCAAAGATTTTTTGAAACATTACCCCCAAAGGAAATGTGGGGTGATCTTTAGAAAAGGCCTGAGACTTAAAATATCTTGAGACATTGACATGTGTCATCTCCATCAATCTAACTTATTTGGACACTCGACCCCTAGGAATTTTCTACACCTTACTAACAAAGTAAGTTAGACACTTTTTAAAAATGACCCAAAACATAAAAATCCTTGAGGATCCACCACATGTCTTAGTCAGACATGAGATCAGATTCTCTATAATTTACTCAACTTTGTACCATACTTTTACAATGAGGAGGAGATAAGGATTCCTTTGGCACCCAAAAACACTTTGAATATTTCAAATATCAAAACTATTGAATCTGCAATGGGGTCATTTCCTCTGGGCCTACAAATCTTTTCTTGTTGCCTTTAAGGCATCACTATAATGTACACATGGAGACCTTCACATACTACTACTAGAGAAACTTCCCTAGTGAGAAAAATATTTTAGAACTAGAGAAAGTGTATCATGTCATACCTGAAGCATCCTTTGGAAAGTTCACAGATGTCTCCTACCAGATGAGAATCAACAAGGATGACATAGGCAATTTTACATGAACTTAATTCTCTAAAGAATCATATGACGATAAATATAATTTTCAAGGGCCCCTCTAAATTGCCTAGTGTAATTTTGGACACCAACACTTCCCATGAGAAACCATTCAAAACCAATGTGAATGTGAAAGGAAGGGGGAAATGATAAAACAATAGAGGAAGAGGAAGAACTTAGAGTAGTCAATAAGGTGTAAGGCATAGCCATCAAGAGTCACATGGGAGAGGAAGAAGAAGGATTAATAACACTTCAAGAGGAAGATATACACAAAGGTATGATAAGTCTAGCATCCAACATTATTATTGAAAGAGGTATGGACATTATAATAGTGAGTGTAGGAATAAGTAGTATGACATGAATAAGAAAAACCAAAATTTCAGTCATACAAAAGAGGCTAAACCTAGTAGGAATGAAAATGGTGGAAACTTGTTTATAACATGCAACATTGCCAAACAAAGTAGTAAATAAACATGGTACTTGGATAGTGGTTGTAGCAACCACATTAGTGGGAAAAAAGAGATCTTCAACCACATTGATGACTCAATCAAATTAGAGGTGAAGATGGGAAAAAATGAGAAGGTTCCCCTCATAGGCAAATGCATAATACTTATTTTCACCAAGCAAGGTGATAAAATAAAAATCCAAGATGTATATTCTATGCTCAAATTGAATCACAACCTTATTAGCATTGGGAAGCTTGTCCAAAATGGGTACAAGGTCAAATCTAAGAATAGCGAGTGTATCATCCTTGATAAGAGTGGCTGCAATAGGAAGATTACAATAGTTAAGATCAAATTAATCATATATTTCCATTGAGAATGTAAAGTGACCTTGTAATAATTCCTAAAACTATGGTAGTAGATGAGTATACTCTTCGGCATCTACAGTATGGGCATTTGAGATTTAGAGTGCTAAACTTTCTTCACAAGAAGCACATGGAGAAAGGGTTTTCCCTTATAGAAAGGCAATCAAGGTGTGTGAAGGATGCATATTGATGAAGTAACATAGGAGTGCGTTTCTTGTGGGTAAATCATAGAGAGCTAGAGCTCCTCTAGAATTGATACATTCAGACTTGTGTGGTCTAATGAAGACCCCTTCTCTATTTAAGAATGTCTATTTCATGACATTCGTAGATGATTATAGCCAGAAGATATGGTTGTATTTATTGAAGAATAAATTAGAATCATTTGAGACCTTCAAGTAATTCAAGGCCATGGTAGAGAAGAAAAGTGGCCACTACATTAACATTTTATGGATGGATAGAGGGGGAGATTATATCTCCAATGAGTTCATTAATTTTTACAAGGATAATAACATAAAGAAATAATTTATAACCATGTATACACCACAATAAACTGGTGTGGATGAGAGGAAGAATATGACCATCTAAGAGATGGCAAGGAGCATGCTAAAGGCAAACGGTTTGCCTAAATATTTTTGGGTTGAGGCTGTAGTAATAGCCATGTGTTTTTTGAATATATGTCTAATAACGAGTGTTAGGGATGTTATCCCTCAAGAATGTTGGAGTAGTCAGATGACAAGTGTAGAACACCTTAGAGTTTTTGGTTGTGAAGCATAGGCACATGTGCCCAACCAAAGAATAACAAAATGGGATGATAAAGGTGAGAAGTGTGTTTTTATAGGGTATAGTGACCAATCAAAAGTATACCAATTATAAAATTCCATCACTAAAGAGTTCATAATCAGCCATGACGTTCAATTGATTAATCATGAAGCTTGGAAAGAGAGACAGGAAGAAGAGCATGTGGAAACAAGGTCCAGTGGACCCTTTATTGAATCTAAAGTAATAGGTGGTTTAATCAGTAATGCATCAAGTTGGACTCCTATTTCACATAGGGTTGATTCATCTCATGGAAACAACCATCATGGAGGTCAAAGATCTATTCAAGAGTCAACATCATCCTCCTCTAACTAAAATCAATGCCAAACAAAGACAAAGAGCTTGCAATAAGTCTTTGAGCAGTCAAGATATGAAGAAAATCCAAATGAATCTATGAATTATGCT
Source organism: Torreya grandis (assembly GCA_037957365.1). NCBI lineage: Eukaryota > Viridiplantae > Streptophyta > Pinopsida > Cupressales > Taxaceae > Torreya > Torreya grandis. The sequence goes on from JARHVA010001497.1 coordinate 2,473,436, forward strand.
CTCTTTTTATCATCTGATCCTATCTACTTTGAATATGTAATGAAGGACAACAAGTGGTGTGAGGAAATGGATGAAAAGATCCATGCCATAGAGAAAAATGAGACTTGGGAGTTAGTTGACCCACCAAAAGGAAAAGAGGTGATAGGAGTTAAGTGGGTGTAAAAGATAAAAACAATTCCTTAAGCCAAGATAGATAGGCATAAGATAAGGCCAGTGGTGTAAGGATTCGAGAAAAGGCCCATATGTGATTACAATGAAATATTTACACCTATAGCAAGGCTAGAAATGGTAAGGACAATCATAGCCATTGCTACCCAACACAAGTGTAAGGTACATCAAATAGATGTAAAGTCAAATTTTTTTAATGGATTGCTAGAAAAAGAGGTCTATGTTGGACAACCACCCAGATATGATATTCTCAAGCATGAGAACAAAGAATATAAGATGAAAAAGGCATTATATGGGCTCAAGAAAGCCCCAAGAGAACATTACATTTGTATAGACTCATACTTGTTGAGTAATGATTTTAGCAATAGTGCAAGTGAGCCCACATTTCATATCAAAGCATACAAAGAAGGTATTTTGATTATTGTATTATATGCAGACGATCCAATATTCACTAGTAACGTAAATTAGTCCATTAAAGAGTTCAAAACAATAATGAAAAATGAATTTGAGATGAGTGATTTGGGGTTCTTAAAGTATTTTATTAGAATAGAGGTCAAACAAATGAATGAAGTCATATTCATATTCCAATCTAAATATAAAAATAAGATTTTGGAGAGGTTTAAGATGTTGGATAATAAGCCTATACTCACTCCAGCTGAGACAAGTCTTAAGTTGTGTAAATATTATTGTAGTAGTAAAGTATACCCTACATGCTATAAGAGCCTAATGGGAAGCCAAATGTATTTGACTTCAACAAGGGCAGACATCATGTATGTATTTAAACTCATATAAAGATTTATGGAGATGCCAAAGGAGACACATTAGCAAGTGGTTAAGAGGATATTAAGGTACGTTAATGGAATACTGGAGTATAGAGTTTTGTATGTTGCAATGGATAAATGTTAGCTTGTTGTTTACATGAACAATGATTGGGTAGGTAGCTTTGATGATCAAAAGAGTACTTCAGGCTATGATTTTCATCTTAGTTTAGGAGTCATATCTTGGGATTCAAAGAAACAACTGATAGTGTCACTCTCTACATCTGAAGTGGAGTATATCATAACCAATGCAAAAACATGCCAGGATATATGGTTGAGAATGATACTTTTTGATTTACATGAGGAGTAGCAAGGAGCTTCTATGGTCTATTGTGATAATTTATCATCTATTGTGTTTTTATATAACCTCATCTTTCATGGTAGGAGGAAGCATATTACAATTAGGTATCGCTTCATTCGAGAGTTAGTCCAAAATCATGTCATAGAGCTTAGATTTTACAAGTTTGATAAGCAACTAGCTATTCTTTTTACTAAGCTATTGTCTAAAGACACTTTCATGCACCTAAGAAGAAGGTTAGGGGTTATTAATGAAATAACATTAGGCCTACAAAGTTTTAAGGTAGCTCTGGATTCCCACAACAAAGCTATAGATTTTAGGAGGGTGGCTATAGACTTTAATAGCCTAGTTATAGATATTAATAGGCTACATATGGATTTCAACTATGTAGTTATGAATTTCGGTAGGATAGCTACAAATTATAGCAGAGTTATAAATTTTGATAGTATAACTGGAGATTATAATCCACTTATGGATTTTGGTGTGGTAATTATGGATTTTAATAGTTCGAAAGTGGATTATATTAGCAGAGCTATAAACTTTAGTAACAAAGCTCCTAACATGCATAAAAAAGATGCAGAAGCATTTGGGAAGATAAAGAGAAGTTATGAAGAGGTATTGAAGACTGAGAAAAGTCTAGATGACCATGGTAGGAAGGTCCAAAAAAAGAAGACTGTTAAAATATTATTATTTTTTATTCCTACCTAATACCATAGCTAGCTCCAGAATGAAAAAAATATACGCATCTTTTTGAAATTTAAAATTTTGACTACAGTGTAAAGTTGGACGATAAAATGGGAATTAGGTGTGTAGTAAGAAAAGAAAAAGAAAAGGGAGCATATATAAAAAATGGGAATTTAATGCAATAGTAAAAATAAGGAAAAACTGTTGTAGAAAAAATAGAGCAAGGAAAGAATATAATGAAACCGAAAACTATCAAGAACAAAAAAATTACCAATAGGCCAAAATATTGAAACAATACCTAGAATTGATTTGTATTTATTGCTTAGAATAATTACAAACCCAAAACATGCTTCCATAAGCGTCAACTCAAAATTTAGAGCTAACATGCAAAATTTTTAAAAATCTAATATCTAAAAAAAAGTCTATTTTTAGCAGTTGCTATTTATAGTAAGTTTTGCATGCAAGTGTGCACCGCTCCAAAATTTTTCTGAAATAATCTAAATAGTCTATGGAATGAAATTCAACTAAAATTGACTTTCAATTCTAAAAATAGAAAATTCTCAAAAAAATTTTCAAATTTTAATTTCAGACCCTAAGATGATCACGTTTGGCCTCTAAAAAATATAAAAATCAAATCTAAGTGGATAAGGTGGCTTAGGTCAAAATGAAACATTTTTATATGATTGTTTTGGTGCATGGAAGATCTCAAATGAAGTTACGATTTGAAAGTTATGGCCTCTAGAAGGTTGGCCTATTTTTTTGCATCATTCTCCTCTGATTGAAAACAACTTAACTCTTACGAGTTGATCTGATTATACTGCTACCATTTTTTATTGTCAATTTTTTTTAGCTACTATTCTATAATTCAAGTGTTATATTTTTGCTACAATCCTTCCCACTACACTAAATACCTGTTATAATTTCCTTGCCTTGTGCTCACTATCTTCATATCCAAAACCTTCACTATTTTTTCTTTCTCCTTTACAACTTACTGGTCCCAATTCAATTATTCATCTTTGTCATCTTCACCATATTATATATGTAATTCATATAAATATAAAACACTAAATACTGAATATATATAAAAATTCTATGGTAAACTCAGCTCATATACATTATCATTGATTTTCTTCACAATTCTACATGGCTCAATTTTATTATACTTCAACTTAATATATGTGCCTTTTGAAAATATGTCTTTTCTCATGTAAACACTTACCAACTCTCCTTCAGTTACCTTATATCTTCTTCTGACATCCACTTCTACTTTATATTTTTCAATACTTTCCTACAACTTTCTTCTTACTCCTAACAACTACTGTATAAGCTCTACAAACACTTCTGCATCATCACTAATTCGATCTGTAACTGGAAATTGTACCAAGTCTAAAATACCCATAAGATTTCTCCCATAAATAATTTGATCTATTCACTAAATTTTAATATGCAAACTCGTCATGTGGTAAAGTCAAGTCCCATTCCTTTGGCTTCCCTTCCGCTATGTATCTCAATAAATTTCCCAAGCTCCTATTCACAATTTCTGTCTATCCATCTATTTATGGGTGATATGCACTACTAAATTATAGCTTAGTAACCATATTCTTCTACAAAGTCCTCTGAAAATGGCTTAGAAATTTTGTGTCCCTATCTAAAGTTGTAGTTTTTGGGTCACCATGCAATCTCACAATATCTATAAAAATTAAATTTGCAACTCTAGTGGTATCATTGGTTTTATTACATGTAATGAAATGAAACATTTTAAAAAATCTGTGTAAAAAATAAAAATTGAATCGTTACCTCTGTGTGTGTTTGACAATCCCAACACAAACTCCATAGTCAAATCTATCCATGATCCTCTTAGAACTAGAAATGGCATGTATAGTCCAGTATTTTATACATGTCATTTAGCCACTTAACATATTATAGACCTCGAAACATACCTTGTCATATCTCTATTCATCTTTGGACAAAAATACTTTTCCTCCACCAAAGCTATTGCCTTCATCTTACCAAAATGTCTAGCCAAACCACCACTATGTAATTATCCTATTATATTGTTTCATAGGGACCCAACTAGAATGCATAATTATTTCCATTTGAAGAGATAAACTTATTGTATAAGATACTCATCATGAATAATATCTCTCCCACCTACTAATGGATTCATGTACTGTTCAACTATCTTGCCAAAATATGGATTAGTATCATATAATTATTTAATAACTTCAAATCCAACTACTTCACTCACCATAGTAGTTAATAATGCTACTCTCCTGCTCAATGCATCAACTACCTAATTTTATTTTCTTGATTTATGCTTCAACACAAAATTATACCTCTACAAGAAAGAAACCCACTTTGCATTCCTACTATTCAACATCTTTTATGTATTCACATACTTCAACCCTTCATGATCTATCAATAGTATAAACTCCTTAGGCACCAAGTACTACTTCCAATGTCTTAATGCTTGTACAATTACATAAATTTCAACATCATAACTAGAAAAATATATCCATACCTCATTTAATTTTTGAATGAAATATGATATTGGCTTTCCTTTTTGACTAAACACAACACCAATTCCCACAAACAAAGCATCACAATCAACCTAAAATGCTTTGTTAAAATATGGTAATGCTAAAATTGGTCTTTCTATAATCTTCTTCTTCAAAATATTAAAACATTTATGGCTGCTCTAGTCCATGTAAATTCCTTCCCTTTCATGCAATCTATTATTGCTGCCACAATAATACTAAATTTTAAAATAAATTTTGTAAAAAGTTGATAAACTGTGGAAACTTCTTACCTCTATAATGATTTCTAGAATAGGCCACTCAACAATTACCTTTATCTTTTTTTCATCCATTTTAACTCTATTTGCTAAAACTAAAAATCTTAAAAATACTAAACTATTCAGGATAAACATGCACTTCTTCAAATTTATATACAATTTTTCCTTTGTTAACAAATCCATTACCATTCTCAAAAGTTGTAAGTATTATTCCTTAGTCCTACTGAATATCAAAATATCATCAAAATAAACAACCACAAACTTACTAATATATTCTCATAGTAATGTATTCATCACCTTCATAAATGTGTTAGGTTCATTAGATAATCTGAATGACATCATCATCGACTCATATAAGCCATCCTTAGTCTTCAATGCAATTTTTCACTCTTATCCTTCAAGAATTTGAATCTGATAGTAATCATTGCTTAGATCAATTTTGGTAAAATATTTTGTTCCTACTAGCACATCCATCATATCATCTAAACGAGGTATACGAAACTTATAATATATTGTAATTTTATTAATTTCTCTACTATCCATACACATTCTCCATCCTCCATCTTTCTTTGGAGTTAGCAATGTTGGTGTTCACCATGGACTCCTACTCTCCCTTATCATTTTTTTCCTAGCAATTTAATAATTTATTTACTTAATTCTGTATGTTTTATTGGACTCATCCTATAAGCTGATTGATTGGGTAAAGCTGATCCTAGAATAAAATAAATGTCATGTTGAATATCTCTCTTTGGTGGTAAACCATCTGATAACTCATCAAGGATAACATCTTCATACTCTTTCAACACTCTTTTTGCTTCCGTTGGTATTAGCACATTTTCTATTTTTTCATTCTTTGTTACTAATGTATAACAACATCCTGCTACCTTCATATTGTGGATAAATTCTTTAATACAGATAATGCTTTCTATCTTCTCTTCCTCTTTAAGAGGTAACAAAACTACCTTTGTACCATATTTCTAAAAAGTGTATGTTTTTTGGTCCATCATGAATTATTTTCCTATCAAATTGTCATGGTATCTCCAATAACATGTGGCATGCATCTATCGAAATAACATCACACCATATTTCATCATTAAATTTTTTTTTATAGAAAATTTGGTTACGCACCTCTTATCTACTCTAACTTCATTCCCTTTCTTAAACCATGAAATACGATAAGGATTAAGATGTTTTTCGTAGTGTAAATTTATTTTCTCAATTATTTATTTAGAAATCATATTTTCACAACTACCACCATCTTTAATTACTTTGCATACCTTTCCACCCAAAATACATATTGTTTGAAAAATATTTGATGGCAACCATGCATCACCACCTTCTTTATTCTACACTTGATCTTTCCTTCAACCAATCATAGTTCTTATCATGAGATTCTCCCCAACATCAACAAGTTCAACTTCAGTATTTTGTTCTTCTATTTTAGGCTTAACTAGATTTACTCTTGGATGATCTTCTAGCCTCCTTTCTTAATCTTGATAGTGTAGATACTTAAATGCTTTGTGCCCTTCTTCTTCACATTTATAATAGATATAAGATCTACGTTGATTTAGAAACCATCCTCTAGCACCTCTATAACCTTGCCCTCTATAAAATCCTCTTCCTCTTTATTGGTATTGAAACCCTTGCCTATTATCATGTTAACTTTCTGCACCATATAACAATTCATATTTATTGTCATTAAATCCACTTCTAGTGGTATTAAACCCACCTCATTCCCTTATTGGAGGGGATCCACCTCTTTTTAGATGAATAGACATCCTATTAAAATTCTATCTATTTTATTTCTCTTCTACCTTCACAGCTAATTGATAAGCCTCCTTAATGTTAATTATTCTATGCATACTTAATTTATATTGAATAATTTTTTTTAAACTATTGATATACCTTGCATCCATTTGCTCTTATGTTTCATCATGCTCCACTTGTATGAAAAGATTATAAAATTCATTTGTATACTCTTGTATACTATGATCTTTTTGTCTAAAATTCTAAAATCTTCTATATAGGGTTTGTGAATAATTCACAGGAAGAAGTTTCTCCTTCAGCTTCTTCTCCATATTTTTCCATGAATTAATCTTCTCTTTACCTTTTCTCCATCTCTTTTTCTATAGGTAACTAGACCAAATCATCACATGACCTTTCAATTTTATACATGTAAACTTTACTTTTTTGTCTTCTCTCTTAGTCTTCCACTCGAAGAACTTCTCCATGCTATTCATCCAATCTATCAACTAATCTAGTTTTAAACTTCCTCCATAATCTAAAACATCTACCTTGATTCTTTCATTTCTTCTTTATAAAGCTTGAACTATCATCCCTTCCATCGATGGTGGTTGTTCTTGATGTTATTCTTCTTGTTGAACTTCTTCATTATGATCTATGTCTTCTTCATCACCACCTTGTCTTCTCCACTAATTGGTGATAACCTCTGTTAATTATTGAAATTACCTCTACAGCTCTTGTATAATTCAGTTCATCTATGCAACACCTCCTCATCCTCTCACCATTTTTTACTCCTCCAAGATTAGAACTTGCTCTGATATCAAATAATGAAACCGAAAACTATCAAGAATAAAAATTACGAATAGGCCATGATCTTGAAACAATATCTAAAATTGATTCTTATTGATTACTTGAAATAATAAAAAATCCAAACCATGCTTAAATAAGCCTCAACATGGAATTTAGAGTTGACAACCAAAAATTAAAAAAATCTAAAATCTAAAAAGAAATGTCTATTTTTAGCAGCCACTATTTATAATAATTTTTGCATGCAAGTACATGCGGCTCTAAATTTTTTTTTGAAATAACCTAAATACTAAAATTAGCCTATAGAATGAAATTCAACGAAATTTGACTTCCGGTTCTAAAAATATATAATTTCTAAAAGTATAAAATTCTCGAATTTTTTTTTAAACGTTAATTTTGGACCCTTAGATGATCACATTTGGCTTCCAAAAAATATAGAAATCAAATCTAAGTTTATAGAGTAGCTTAAGGTAGAATTGAACTTTTTAATACGGTCGTTTTGGCCCCTGGAAGAGCTCAAACGGAGTCATGAGTCAAAAATTATGTCCTCTGGAAGGTTGACCTATTTTTTCCGTATCAAAACATGAGAGACATTTTACAGCAGGTCATAACAAAGAGAACTTGCACCCAACAGAGTGTAGCAATAGTGAATATATAACAGAAATTAAGAGCAGCAGCAACAGGTGAGGAAGGATAGAAAACAAGGTAGTAGCAGCAAGAAAAATATATTTTATTGACAACAGTGAAGATACGAACGGAGACTTCAAGCACCTCAACTGGATTATAGTTCTTCAATGACATCCTATCCAACGAATCTTCACCTCATTCTAAAGTTTCAGTATTAATTTTTTAAACCAAATCAGCTTTCAGCAAGGCTTCATCTATATCTGATTCTTCTTCTTTGTGTGGCCAGAAGACTTCATAGGCGCAACACCAAGTCCACTGTCGTCCTCTCTAGATTTCACCTTTTCTTGATTCTTGCCTATTAAAAATCAACAATGTTTTCCTTGACCTCACCCTTAAAAGCATTCTAGGTAGCTTATATGCCCTGCACAGGTTGGATATGCTTTATTATGTAAAACGACTTAAACGCCTTCTTAACTTCCTCTTAGATATGCATTGTTATGTAAATCAACCTAAACTACATTTTCAGTTCCTTTTGGATATGAATTGTTAATTTAAAACAACCTAAACATTTTCTAGATTAGCATTGAGAGATTTGATAATAAATATAAGGATGAAAAAAAAAATTGATATAACATAAGATTAAAAAATCTTTCATATCAATTTGACTTGTAGTTCTCATTCTCATATTCTAATAATTAATTTATGAATATGATTTGGAAAACTTTCCCGATTTAAAAATAAAAAACAATCAAATACATTTTTATTTTTTCTAATTTAGAAAACCAATGAAATAAATTTGTATGTAAAAAGAGTAAAGAGAGAAATTATTTAAAAGAACGCAAAACCAAATTACAGTACACTTTTAAAAAAAACACTTGAACACAGTTAGTGTAGGAAAATCACAATAAGAGTGAAGTCTTACTTTTTTTGTTTATGTTAATTTTAGTTTCTATTAAAATTAAAAATAATATATTATTTATTACGTAAATTTAAACTTAAAAAATTAAAATATAAAATTTATGTTTTTTTAAAGATGAGTAATAATAAAAACAAGCTGAAATGTTGCAATCATAAGTATAAACAAAAAGATGAGTAATAATAGAAACAAGCTGAAATGTTGCAATCATATGTATAAACAACCCAATAAAATGGTAAAGACGTTAAGAAACACATGAGCCTCAATTTGTTTTTATAAAATTCAAAGTGTACTATGATTTTTTTGAATATTTTTGAGTTGCTCTTGAATTGTATTCCATGTAATCTCTTTCAAAGGCACATCCATGGTTGTACAATTTAGTCTTATACATGCCCGACCATAGAAATCATGACATGTTCCTTTCTATATGGCATCAGTATTGTATTTATGTTTCAATCCCTTTGTTTGTAGGGTTTCATAGTCTGCTTCTTCTGGTCTCCATATATTGTGATTTTTAAATTCTGATTATACCTTTACTTTACAGATGTGGAAAGTAAACTATGTTGGGTGACTGAATCTTCTCTTTGAATTAGCTTACATACTCCAAAATAAAAGAACAATAATGGATTCAAGAAAACCACCATATCCATGTTGTAATTATGTATCCAAACGTGTTCAAAATAAAACCTTCACATAGTTGTATGTTATGTAGGTGGAATAGCTCGAACAAAAGTTTCAATATCATTTTTCCTAAAAGCAATCAATGCAACTACATGATAATAATTTACATCATTTGTCATAAACGATTGAGTGGAGAGACCAAAATAGATGTGTGCCTCAAATGTGTATTAATATAAAGGAAGACAAGGACATAGTGGCTTAGCTCTAAAACTAACCCTTGGTGTCACTGATGTATCTCTTTAAATTGATTTAGCAAGGCCTTATATTCATAGTATGAATTAGGATTGCCTAGGTGTATTAACTTACTTTTGAAAATGTAAATTGGAAGAGTAAAGGTATAAGTTAATGAACAATAGGCAAAATGACCAAAAAAAAAAAAAGGATATGCCTATCCATGATGGACATTTATAGTTACGAGTTTGTCTACGAGACATGTACGGTCAATTGTTAACATAGGTTTATAAAATAGGTAACAAATATTTTAAATGCACTAAATTGATACATTCTAAACAAGGGGTACAAAGTGCCAATTCCCTATGGGGCACAAGCCTATATCACTGGTTAGTCAATGAGTATTCACTAGCAAAAAACCTGCTCTGTATTTAATAGAAATAACATAATATATACATCAGTACTTACATTTGGAGATACAAACTTTATTATATTGATCAATAACAATAAATGTTATCTCAAAATTTTAGCCTCTTCTTAATCTTGAAATCATATATATTTTTTATTTCATTAGTAAAGGAATGAGGCTTTGAAATAAATTTGTTCGTGATTATCTTTGATTACATTGGGGATTGGTCTTTCACCAAGAGGTCCATAAGAGGGTTTAGCTAAGTATGCAGTCATTATTCACACATAATAAAAAAAATTATTAAAAATTATGTTAGTCATTTATTGTAGTGACATAATTATTTTATGGGTCAGACACGTTAACATGATTCATCCAACATTGAAGTCTCTATTAATCACGCTAGATAATCAAACTTAAAGCTATTGATAACAAATTTGGGCCTATTATCAAGTCCATAAGTCTAGTGGTTGGTGCCAATAAGGAGCATTATTTAGATGGAAGTAATTCAAAGGGTCTCACCAAACAAACTGGGCAACAGTGAAAATAATCAACTTCTAGAGGTAATAGTGATGAAGACAAAGGTGAACTGCCTTATTTTCTCTAGGTTACCTAAAATCTTAGTGCAAAACTTTAAGCAAAAATTAATCTAATCCTTGACCTAACAAGAAGTTAGCTAACAATCTCAAGACTGTAAGAAAAAATTAGTCTCATCCCCTACACAACAATAAGGATGCAATCTCAATGCCTAACCCTAAGCCAAAAAAAACTCTATTTACAAAAAAAATAGTATGGTTTGATAAAACCCTAGAACATGTAAATTTTTCTTAAAATCCTATATTATAAACTAAGTGAAGCATTTAATCATCTTTTCTATGAAGAATTTTAATTCGTTTGTATGAATAACAGACTATAGCCTAAAAAACCCAAAAAAGAGTAGTCAAATATTAACAAACTAATTCCCTATAAAGCATTGAAAGGGCTAACTCTACTAAACTAGAGCCCTTACTTAAAAAATACTAAACATAAAAGGTGCCAAGGTTTAAACAAGCACATATAAATAAAGCTTCTTAGGGTATTTGATGATTAGTCCAGGTTTGTTCAAACTTTGAATTGAGCTCAGGTAAGGTAGAATAATGTAGGCAAATAACATTAGTAACTACTGACGGTAGTGGAGAGACAATCCTAAGGCAAAATAATGTAGGGAAATTCAACTAATTTAGTAAAATCATTTCTATTGAGTCTCCTTGTAATTTCCTGTTCATACACATTGCCTATAAACACTACTCATCTCTACATATTGAAAGCACTGGTAGCCATGTGGAAGGCTGAAAGCTTGACTCCCAACTTTTGATTTTGATTCTAAATTTTGATAAAAATCTGAGCCATTTAGCTGAATTTGAACACAAAAGAATTAAAAATCCAAGGAATTATTAAATTGGGAAATAACATACTGAGAAATTTTAAGAAATAAAAATCTAAATAATTATTAAACTGGGAATAACATACTGAGAAATTTTAGCAATGTAAAATTTAATAGAATATACGTACTATTCTTTTAGAAAATAAATACATCCACCTCTGACCATAAAACAAAATATAGGAAAGGGTCCAAACCCTAATACATAGTCTTTAATAAGGACCAATGTTCAAAATCAACCTTAATCATATAATAGACTAGAAAAGCAATATATTAAAGCCCCAATAGAGTATATATCAAACTAAGAAACTAAAAAATAAGAACAAAATGTGTAAAGTAGAAATTGCATTTAGTCTTATATGCCCAAATCATCATTAATTGTGCATAGTTTAAGCTAATGCAGAATAGTGCACTTTAACAGTATAACAATATATTAAGAGTTACTCAAAAAATGAATGATAAGCTACATTTTCCTCAATTATCATAACTAGTTACTCCTTAGAGTATTCCAGGATAAGAGAGAGATAATGTAAGAAACAAACGTGAAGCAAATCGCACTTCAAGAAAGAATTATGCCTACAGTACACACACACACACACACACACACACACACACACACACACACACACACATAGACATGGACATAAATACATATTTACAGTTTGTTGAAAGCAAGAGGGGATTTTTGAGTCCATTGAAATCCTTGATTGAAATGGAATGTGGTTCCACTTGAGTTGAAACAACTAAGAAATAGAATGATAGTGGTGTTGCTCTTGCGCTGAGTTAAAGAAAAGAACACTCCCTGATATGGTAACCACATTAATGTTGTTGGATGAAAATGTTGCTTAGGGAGGTTTGAATGCTCGACATGGTGATAATAAGGATTGTGTGAAGGCAATGACAAAGGTGAAGATCAATGGCGTGATGTAGAAGAGGCAACCACAAAGAGAGCTTAAACACAAATATCAATGAATAAAGACGGTGGTTAAAATTTGTTTGTGCCACACTAAATGGCTACCAACATGTGCACTGCCCAGATCTACAAAGAAAACCCATTGTCTAGCTCTTTAATGAATACCCACAGCCTAATTCTGCAATAAAAAACCACAGCTTTCATTTATAGAATTTTACTTTAATGATGATTATGCACTTACTTTGTTGATAGAAATGAAATTATTCATAACATCTAATTTTATTGATTAATCACAATGCCTGAAATAATATAATTTATTCTTTCCTTTAAACAACTTGTAGATTATTTTGGCAAAAGTTTAGGTATATTTGTGAGCATGAAAATCATTATATTTGGATTGGACAGGGAGACAAAATTTATTGACAAGTTAATGTGAAATGAAGCCAACAATCCCTCCCTTCAAGACTAATAATAAATGTGATGCTTTTTAGTTTTAATAGACCAAATATAAAGTCGTGATATTAAATCTATCCTGTAGATACATTAAAATGCACAGATTTAGATAAATTAAAATAGAAATAAAATAAAAGAATGAGAAGAATAAAATTGAAGAAAAAGAATTTTGTGCCAAATTTAAGTTTCTACCTTTCTTATTGCATATGTTTAATTCCATTACCAAACACGCTTACATGCTTTACAAATTTCTCAAAGTACATGACCTCCCTTCGTGCTCAATTCCTAAGACATTCTACGAAGAAGAAGAATGAAAAAGCATTATTCTACATAAGATTTATATATCATGGTAGTCTTCGATAAGAAGCTAAAAATAAAATGGAGACGCATGAAATATTTTTAAGGTTACTCAATCTATTCCAATTCTTCTGTTAAACCACAACATAAAACAACATGGATTATTAAACATGCAAGTTTAGAAAACTTGTGTAAAATTATGCCACACCCTTTAATCGTTGCCGTTGTGTGTTGTCATTGGTTGTTTGGTATCCTGTCATTCACCCCACCGTTTTGCCGTCTGTCCTTTTAAAAATGCAATTGTAAACTGTATATTTATTATCTAATTTTTTGCCAAATCCAAAACAATAGAACTTATGTAATGTCAGAAATAGACATAATAGTTCTAAGAATTCTTATTTTCCCATTTAATTTTTTGTTTTTGTTCCGTTTTTTTGTTGCTCTCTATGAATTGGTGGTTTTGACCTCAGAAAATAAATAATCTGAGTTACTGTGTTTTCCTTGATGCTATTTCAATTTAAGGTCATCGAATCATCTGGAACCTCTCCAATTCCTTATCCCTTTTTATACACAGTATTGCTTTATTGATGACTGAATCTATTCAAACTAGAATAGTTTGAGAATATTTTAGTTTTCATGATCCAAGTCAGATCACACGAGAAAACAAATTTTTTGAAAACCAAAGAGAAATCAATATTTAGAGCCAACCAAAAAACATGATCTTATAGGCGTATAAGAAGTGACTTTGTTTGAGGATCATTGATTTGAATTAAAACTTGTAAATGAATATGTTTTCTTATATTTTTTGTCATTTCATTGCAATCAAAAGAAAATAGTATTAAGAAAAGGCTGAAGAGAAATCACCCACACCAGGTGATATTGAAGAGGAATAATGATGAGCTCCCTGTATATGTCAAACAAAACTCCAATTCCTTGCAGTAGCAGCAGAGAAAGAGGAATTACATAGGAGTAAGGTAGATCATGGCGTAAATGGGTGGTGGAGATTCGTGATCCAATGAAAGCAACTCGAATATCCTTGGGAACATTCCAGACAGCTTACGACGCTGTCAAAGCCTATGATGACACTAATTTAAGATTTAGAGGAGCAAAGGCCAAACTCAACTTCCCATAAAAGGCATCCTTAATGGCCCTGGTGGCTTAAAAATTTGTCAAGGGGACAAATTGGTGACTTTGAGTCAGTAATGTGGGAACTGAGTTATTAAATTAGTCAGCATTGCAGGACAAAGTTTCTCTCCTATTATTCGGAGGAGTTACCTTTATTGAAAGCCAAAAAGGAAAAAATGGGGAAAAAACTATTTACATCAAAAATATTTTCTATTGGTGGTTTCGTACTTTTAACTTGAAAGTACGTAAAAGAGGTAGAATAGAAATGAGGAGAAAGAAAGGATTAATGGAAAGAAATGATGAATAAAGAAAGGAAATAAATAAGGGAGGATAGGGTTGTTATAGTCAGTTAAATACATAAACTACAATGATAACCCTGAAAAAAAGAAAGACAACTCTGGATAACTAAATACAAAAACTCACTAGACTAGTCCAAGAAGGGTAAAACACTATGTGCATTGAAACCTCTCTCACTCAATGGGTGGTAAAGACATAATTACACCCTTAGGAATGCAAAACATATATTGAAACAATTTTCTAATACTAATAGAAGACTAAAGACAACTATCCCATATTTACCTGTAAAAGATAATTAAAATATTACGTAAACCCCACCAAGATTCCACATTTATAAAAACAACACAAGAAGATTGTAAAAGAAATACATAATGTGAAATTCTCATTTTTTGACAATTTGATAGGGATTATGAAAATAATTTGAAGGTAAAGATATAGAGACAAATGAATCATATGCAAAGTTATTACTCACAAAGAAATCTTGAAAACAAAGTCTGCAAAATCTCTCTGTTCTGATCTTTATTGAGTCAAAAATACAATCTCATCCTTTAAAAGTTTCTATAGAGTTTCATTGTCAAAATTCCCTTGTTTTACATTGAGCCTTAGATTCATATTTATAGCATGGGGAGGTGGTTACGATGTATAATAACCTTTTTTACTATTTTGAAGGTGCAAAAGTGATTTTATAAAAATGCACCACTTAAGTGATGCAAAAGTGCATTGATGAAATTGCATCGTATGCAAAAATGAATTTACAAAATTGCACCTCTTGAAAGATGCAAAAACACATTGATGCTTTTGTACCACTTGAAATGTACAAATCAAAATTTCATGATTTGCTTTAGAAACCAAGCACTTCTAGATTTGTTTAGCATATCAATTGTTTCTCTCACATTTCATTATCAAAACATTTACTCCAGAGATTGTTACCAGTTTTAGGATTTTTATCTCCTTATCAAAGACGTCCATGAAATAATTATAGGATTTCCAAAAAATACCTTCTTCATATTTTTATAAAATGACTTGAAAGCCATTGATCAGATCTTTATCTTTGAAAAGTATTCATGTCTTCAATAGCTGGAGGGTACTAAAAAAGGCCATCGAAAATACTTTGTATCAGTTATCTATGCCAAGATAGACACATATATCAAATTTGGAAGCATATAGAAATCATGTGAACCATTTGACAAATTACCTCGAATGAATTTGATTCTACTTGGAGACCAGTTGATTGCATTTCTTTGACTAGGTGGCACGTGAACCATTGTGTTCATTTTTATTAGTCACAATCATTTCATTTGATGCAGTATTTTGTTACTATATTGTAGTCATTATTTCTCATTAAGACATGTGAGCGAATATTTACCACACAAGTACAAATGATATGTGAGATTCTGGTGACATATTTAGTTTGAGATAGCATTTACGTGAGTCGATAATTCAAAATCAACTTATACTTTATATGTTGGTTATGTCTTCTTATCCTCAAAACATGTTATTCGATGCATGGGAGAAATATTGATCACCGTTCTGTCAATCATATTTGTGGATGATATATGCACAATATCATATGACACAAAAGCCTCACCCTTCGTGATGTCACCAACCACATAAATATCATGTTTATTTGTATTACCTTAACCAACATACAAAGGTTGAGCATAACATGTGATCTATTATCATATTTCACTATTAGATATGCATTGTCAAAGATATCCAATACCTTGCCATTATATTATTCATCTTTGTGATTCATATCATGTGACCCTGAAGCTATCACTCCTATAGGGCTCACTCTAATAATTAGATTTATAAATTTTAAGATGTAGCAACATTTCTCTACCAAGGTGCCTCTTGTATTGACATTGAACTTGTTCTAATTGTGAACCTTGACAAGAAAAGGAAAGTGATGCTCTCTGATTATAACCATCCAAACTCATCCAAACACCCAACTCTCAACTATTGTGACCACTTTAGCTATGGGCGGCATGTACCTATATTCCAATCCAACTTTTAATATATCCAGTGTTTCCATGACTGCTGATATGAACTTTTTGCAATGTTCTACTATGGTGTAGAGAGGTTTTTATTTAAGGATGTGATGAGACTTTGGGTGGATATGGAATCAATTTCATTAATAAATATAATGGATGGGGCATTTTTCTCAGTCTCCTCAAAGGCCTTCCAGAGATTGATTTCACTTTCTTTAGTTAAATTTGACATAATTTCAGAGCCATTGATAAAAAAAATGCACCAGTACCATTTGTAACTGCCCTAACAATTAAGGTTTTCCTCAAACCAGGTGGTCCATAAAGTATAATACCATTTGGAGGCCTCACACTAATTTATTTGAAGAGTTGTGGATGCCAAAGTGGAATTTCTAATAATTCACAGATCTAATTCATTTGTTTTCGTAGACCACCAACATCATCATAACCAATTTCATCTAATCTATCATCATCATCATCAAGCTTTACAGGCTCATCCTCCAGAAAATTCTATATTATGAGAAATAACACAATAATCCCCAGGGTCTGTCACATTCTAATACAAAATTATATCATGGACATCCATAAAAATAAAAATGTCTTTAGGGGGTGCAAAAAAGGATCCATTGGCCAATTTGAAATATACTCCACACCCACTCACAGAGAATAATTTGGAAACATCACTGCATTATCATGTCATCATGTAGATCTCTTATTTACACCATTGCTTAACTTCCATTCTGACAATATCCTACATGCATAGCATTCTAAGAGACAATGTCTCTTTCAAGCATATTGCAAAACACTTTATGAGAATCTTCTACATTGATTCAATTTTTCAAATAGTTTGTGCTTTATAAATGCTTCCACATTGTCCACACATATCTACAAGGGAACCTACAATTACAATGTTTGACAAAATCCACTTTCCATTATGCTTACATGAATGTCAATATTTTTTTCCAAAGCTTTTAATTTGGCACATGCTTAGAGTACATTGGCAAAGCTAAAGGGATTGGTTGGACACCCATTCATTGCATTTTGTTGAAATAATGCCAAAACCTGACGAAGTCATCCATATGTTTTGTAATTTGCACTCATCACATTCCATGAGAAGTTGTCTTGCTATGTCATTTTGTCAAACATTTCATAAGCATCTGTGAAACCACAACACTTGATATACATGTTGATAATCTTATTTTGAACATGAAACTTTTGGGAAGACTAAGTCTCACTTGCACGGCTTGGGGAAATAATCACAACAGTTGCACGGGAGTGAAAAAATAAATCTACAAATTGCACAGCCAGGTAGTGGAAAGTTTATTTGAACTGCTAGAGAAAACTAAAAAACAAATTATAATTTGCATGGAAGTGAAAAAGCTTTTTGCAATTTGCACCCAATTATTTTTTTTTCACTTTGCACCGAAAAGGTTTTTGCACTTTGCACAACTTATGAAAAAGGAAAATATGTTTATGCAACTCGCAAAAAGCAAAAAAAAGGATTTTGGCAAATTAGTGGGAAAGCTAGCAATGTTTTGAATGTAGGGTTCAAACAGGTTTAAAAAACATTTTGGAATGAAAACATAAATATACCCTAAATTTTAATTTTTGAAAATTTCAAAATTTCTAGCATTTTCGGGTGAAATACAAAAATATTTACTCATATTTTTAAAAATTAATTTTTTCACCACTTATTCTGACTTGTCGCAGCGCGAGTATTCCTCCCCATGTTTGTTTCAATCACCCGAGTTTAATCATAATAGCCAATTTGCGCAAAATGGGAGTAATGATCTTCTTTATGATGCATTTACAGGATCTCATCGTCAGCAACAATATCAGCTGCATAAATCCTCCATTAAATGCTATCCAAGTTTAAGTCATGAGTAATTGATAAGGACGCTTATTTTGGTTCAACCGGAGTACACATATCAATGTTTATCAATGTAAAATAGATATGTACGTCACCAACAGCAGCAGATGCTTCCTGGGCAGCATTTAGCTTAGTATTTTGACAATATTTTCCAGAAAGTGCTACAAATCAAATATCTGGTAAACCAGATTCCACTCAAACTCTGCCAACTCGTGGACATCATTTGATCTACGAAGATACTTGACAAGAAGTAAGAGGCCGCACCTGTTAATTATTACTTATTATAACCGTCAGAGGCCATATTGCCAGTCAAGGTGGAATTGTTTTTATTTATTTATCTTTACACAAAAGCCGTTTTTTCATTCTTACAGGGATCCCTATAAAAAAATCATCTAAGAATGAATGATTTTGTTATGTTTCAGATTAATAAAACTTCGAGAGGAAGATATACACAAAAGTATGATAAGTCTAGCATCCAGTGCTATTATTGCAAGATGTATGGACACTATAATAGTGAGTGTAGGAATAAGTAGTATGTCATGAATAAGAAAAACTGAAATTTCAGTCATAGACAAGAGGCTAAACCTAGTAGGAATGAGAGTGGAAACTTTTTTATAACATGCAACATTGCCAACAAAGTAGTAAAGAAACATGGTACTTGGATAGTGGTTGTAGCAACCACATTAGTGGGAAAAAAGAGATGTTCAACAACATTCATGACTCAATCAAATTAGAGGTGAAGATGGGAAATATTGAGAATGTTCCCCTCATAGTCAAATGCATAATATTTATTTGCACCAAGCAAGGTGATAAAAGAAAAATCCAAGATGTATATTCTGTGCTCAGATTGAAGCAAAACCTTATTAACATTGAGAAGCTTGTCCAAAATGGGTACAAGGTCAAATCTAAGAATAGTGAGTGCATCCTCCTTGATAAGAGTGGCTGCAATAGGAAGATTACAATAGTTAAGATGAAAGTAATCATATATTTCCATTGAGAATGTAAAGTGACCTTGTAATAGTTCCTAAAACTATGGTAGTAGATGAGTATACTCTTCGGTATCTACAGTAGGGGCATTTGAGATTTAGAGGGCTAAACTTTCTTCACAAGAAGCACATGGTGAAAGGGTTTCCCCTTATAGAATAGGCAACCAAGGTGTGTGAAGAATGCATATTGAGGAAGTAACATAGGAGTGCCTTTCTTATGGGTAAATCATGGAGAGCTAGAGCTCCTCTAGAATTGATACATTCAAACTTGTGTGGTCTAATGAAGACCCCTTCTCTATTCAAGAATGTCTATTTCATGACATTCATAGATGATTATAGCTAGAAGATATGGTTGTATTTATTGAAGAATAAATTAGAATCATTTGAGACCTTCAAGTAATTCAAAGCCATGGTAGAGAAGCAAAGTGGTCACTACATTAAAATTTTATGGATGGATAGAGGGGGAGATTATATCTCCAATGAGTTCATTAATTTTTTCAAGGATCATAACATAAAGAAATAATTTATAACCATGTATACACCACAATAAAATGGTGTGGTTGAGAGGAAGAATATGACCATCTAAGAGATGGCAAGAAACATGCTAAAGGCAAAGGGTTTGCCTAAATATTTTTGGGTTGAAGCTGTAGTAATAGCCATGTATTTTTTGAATATAAGTCTAATAAAGAGTGTTAGGGATGTTATCCTCAAGAATCTTGGAGTAGTCAGATGCCAAGTGTAGAGCACCTTAGAGTTTTTGGTTGTGAAGCATAGGCACATGTGCCCAACCAAAGAATAACAAAATGGGATGATAAAGGTGAGAAGTGTATTTTTATAGGGTATAGTGACCAATCAAAAATATACCAATTATACAATTTCATCAATAAAGAGTTCATAATCAACCATGATGTTCAATTCATTAAGCATGAAGCTTGGAAAGAGAGAAATAAAGAAGAGCATGTGGAAACAAGGTCCAGTGGACCCTTTATTGAATCTAAAGTAATATGTGGTTCAATCAACAACACATCAAGTTGGACCCCTATTTCACATAGGGTTGATTCATCTCATGGAAACAACCATTATGGAGGTCAAATATCTATTCAAGAGTCAACATCATCCTCCTCTAACTAAAATAAATGCCAAACAAAGACAAGGAGCTTGCAATAAGTCTTTGAGCAGTCAAGATATGAAGAAAATCCAAATGAAGCTATGAATTATGTTCTCTTTTTATCAGCTGATCCTATCTACTTTGGAAAAGTAGTCAAGGATGATAAGTGGTGTGAGGAAATGGATGCAGAGATGCATGCCATAGAGAAAAATGAGACTTGGGAGTTAGTTGACCCACCAAAAGGAAAAGAGGTCATAGGAGTTAAGTGGGTGTAAAAGATAAAAACAATTCCTTAAGGCAAGATAGAGAGGCATAAGACAAGCCCAGTGGTGAAGGGCTTCGAGAAAATGCCCAAATGTGATTACAATGAAATATTTACACCTATAGCAAGGCTAGAAATGGCAAGGACAATCATAGCCATTAGTACCCAACACAAATAGAAGGTACATCAAATAGATGTAAAGTCAATTTTTTTTATTGGATTGCTAGAAAAAGAGATCTATGTTGGACAACCATTGAGATATGATATTCTCAAGCATGAGAACAAAACATATAAGATGAAAAAGGCATTATATGGGCTCAAGAAAGCCCCAAGAGAACATTACAATTGTATAGACTCATACTTGTTGAGTAATGATTTTAGCAATAGTGCAAGTGTGCCCACATTTTATATCAAAGCATACAAAGAAGGTATTTTGATTATTGTATTGTATGCAGATGATATAATATTCACTAGTAACATAAATTAGTTCATTAAATAATTCAAAACAATAATGAAAAATGAATTTGAGATGAGTGATTTGGGGTTCTTGAAGTATTTTATTAGAATAGAAGTCAAACAAATGGATGAAGTCATATTGATATGCCAATCTAAATATACAAATGAGATTTTAGAGAGGTTTAAGATGTTGGATAACAAGCCTATACTCACTCCAGCTAAGACAAGTTTTAAGTTGTGTAAATATTATTGTAGTAGTAAATTATACCCTACATACTATAAGAGCCTAATGGGAAGCCAAATGTATTTGACTTCAACAAGGCCAGACATCATGTATGTAGTTAGACTCATATAAAGATTTATGGAGATGCCAAAGGAGACACATTAGCAAGTAGTTAAGAGGATATTAAGGTACATTAATAGAATAATGGAGTATAGAGTTTTGTATGCTACAATAGATAAATGTTAGCTTGTTTTTTACATGAACAATGATTGGGTAGGTAGCTTTGATGATCGAAAGAGTACTTCAGGCTATGCTTTTCATCTTAGTTTAGGAGCCATATCTTGGGATTCAAAGAAACAACTGATAGTGTCACTTTCTACATCTGAAGTGGAGTATATCATAACCAATGCAAAAACATGCGAGGCTATATGGTTGAGAAGGATACTTTTTGATTTACATGAGGAGTAGCAAGGAGCTTCTATGGTCTATTGTGATAATTTATCATCTATAGTGTTTTTATATAACCTCATCTTTCATGGTAGGAGGAAGCATATTACAATTAGGTATCACTTCATTCGAAAGTTAGTCCAAAATCGTATCATAGAGTTAAGATTTTACAAGTTTGATAAGCAACCGGCTATTATTTATACTAAGCTATTGTCTAAAGACACTTTCATGCACCTAAGAAGAAGGTTAGGCGTTATTAATGAAATAAAATTAGGCTTACAAAGTTTTAAGGTAGCTCTGGATTCCTACAACAAAGCTATAGATTTTAGGAGGGTGGCTACAGACTTTAATAGCCTAGTTACATATATTAATAGGCTACATATGGATTTCAACTAAGTAGTTATGAATTTCAGTAGGATAGCTACAGATTATAGCAGATTTATAAATTTTGATAGTATAACTGGAGATTATAATCCACCTATGGATTTTGTTGTGGTAATTATAGATTTTAATAGTCCCAATGTGGATTATATTAGCAGAGCTATAAACTTTAGTAACGAAGCTCTTAACATGCATAAAAAAGGTGCAAAAGCATTTGGGAAGATAAAGAGAAGTTATGAAGAGGTATTGAAGACTGAGAAAAGTCTAGATGACCATGGTAGGAAGGTCCAAAAAAAGAAGAGTGTTAAAATATTATTATTTTTATTCCTACCTAATACCATAGCTAGCTCCAAAACAAAAAAAAATATATGCATCTTTTTGAAATTTGAAGTTTTGACTATAGTGTAAAGTTGGGTGATAAAATGGGAATTAGGTGTGTAGTAAGAAAATAAAAAGAAAAGGGAGCATATATAAAAAAATGGAAATTTAATGCAATATTAAAAATAAGGAACAACTGTTGTAAAAAAAATAGAGCAAGAATATAATGAAACCAAAAATTATCAAGAAGAAAAAAATTACCAATAGGCCAAAATCTTGAAACAATTCCTAGAATTGATTTGTATTTATTGCTTAAAATAATTACAAACCCAAAACATGCTTCCATATGTGTCAGTTCAAAATTTAGAGCTGACATGCAAAATTTTTAAAAATCTAATATCTAAAAGAATGTCTATTTTTAGCAGTTGCTATTTATAGTAAGTTTTGCATGCAAGTGTGCACGGCTCCAATTTTTTTTTGAAATAACCTAAATACTAAAACTAGTCTATGGAATGAAATTCAACTAAAATTGACTTTCAATTCTAAAAATAGAAAATTCTCAAATTTTAATTTCAGACCCTAAGATGATCACGTTTGGCCTCTAAAAAAATATAAAAATCAAATCTAAGTGGATAAGGTGGCTTAGGTCAGAATGAATGTTTTTTATATGATTGTTTTTATGCATGGAAGATCTCAAATGAAGTTACGAGTTGAAATTTATGGCCTCCAGAAGGTTGGCCTATTTTTTTGCATCATTCTCCTCTGATTGAAAACAAATTATCTCTTACGAGTTGATCTGATTATATTGCTACCATTTTTTTTATTATCAATTTTATTTAGCTCCTATTTTATAATTCAAGTGTTATATTCTTGCTACAATCCTTCCCACTACACTAAATACCTGTTATAATTTCCTTGTCTTGTGCTCACTATCTTCATAACCAGAACTTTCACTATTTTTTCTTTCTTCTTTACAACTTACTGCTCCCAATTCACTTATTCATATTTGTCATTTTCACCATCTTATATATGTAATTCGTATAAATATAAAACACTAAATACTGGATATATATCAAAATTATATAGTAAACTCAGCTCATATATATTATCATTAATTTTCTTCACAATTTTGCATGGCTCAATTTTATTATACTTCAACTTATTATATGTGCCTTTTGGAAATATCTCTTTTCTCATGTAAACCCTTACCAACTCTCCTTCAAATACCTTATATCTTCTTCCGACATCCACTTCTACTTTATATTTCTCATTACTTTCCTACAACTTTCTTCTTGCTCCTTACAACTACTGTATATGCTCTACAAACATGTCTACATCATCACTAATTCGATCTGTAATTGGAAATTGTACCAAGTCTAAAATACCCATAATATTTCTCCCATAAACAATTTGATCTGTTCACTGAACTGTTATATGCAAATTCTTCATGTGGTAAAGTCAATTCCCATTTCTTTGGCTTCTCTTCCACTATGTATCTCAATAAATTTTCCAAGCTCCTATTCACAATTTTTGTCTGTCCATCTATTTATGCGTGATATGCAGTACTAAATTATAGCTTAATAACCATCTTCTTCTACAAAGTCCTCCAAAAATGGCTTAGAAATTTTGTGTCCCTATCTAAAGTTGTAGTTTTTGGGTCACCATGCAATCTCACAATATCTATAAAAAATAAATTTGCAACTCTAGTGGTATCATTGGTTTTATTACATGCAATGAAATGAACCATTTTAAAAAATCTGTGTAAATAATAAAAATTGAATCATTACCTCTGTGTGTGTTTGACAATCCCAATACAAAGTCCATAGTCAAATCTGTCGATGATCCTCTTAGAATTAGAAATGGCATGTATAGTCCAGTATTTTATACATGTGATTTAGCCACTTGACATATTATAGACCTTGAAACATACCTTGTCATATCTCTATTCATCTTTGGACAAAAATACTTTTCCTTCACAAAATCTATTGCCTTCATCTTACCAAAATGTCTAGCCAAACCACCACTATGTAATTATCTTATTATATTCTCTCATAGGGACCCAACTAGAATGCATAATTATTTTCCTTTGAAGAGATAAATTTATTGTATAAGATACTCATCATGAATAATATCTATCCCACCTACTAATGGATTCATGTATTGTTCAACTATCTTGCTAAAATATAGATCAGTACCATATAATTTTTTGATAACTTCAAATCCAACTACTTCACTCACCATAGTAGTTAATAATGCTACTCTCCTACTCAATGCATCAGCTACCTAATTTTATTTTCTTGATTTATGCTTCAACACAAAAGTATACCTCTACAAGAAAGAAATCCACTTTGCAGGCCTACTATTCAACTTCTTTTGTGTATTCACATACTTCAAACCTTCATGATCCATCAAAAGTATAAACTCCTTAGGTACCAAGTACTACCTCCAATGTCTTAATGCTTGTACAATTGCATAAATTTCAACATCATAACTAGAATATTTTATCCATACCTCATTTAATTTTTGACTGAAATATGATATTGGCTTTCCTTTTTGACTAAATACAACACCAATTCTCACAATTGAAGCATCACAATCAACCTAAAATTCTTTGTTAAAATATGGTAATGCTAAAATTGGTCTTTCTATAATCTTCTTCAAAATTTTACAACATTTATGGCTACTCTAGTCCATGTAAATTCCTTCCCTTTCATGCAATCTATTATTGGTGCCACAATAATACTAAATTTTTGAATAAATTTTGTGTAAAAAGTTGATAAACTGTGGAAACTTCTTACCTCTATAATGAGTTCTAGAATAGGCCACTCAACAATTACCTTTATCTTTTTTTCATCCATTTTCACTCCATTTTGTGAAACTGAAAATCTTAAAATACTAAACTATTCAGGATAAACATGCACTTCTTCAAATTTATATACAACTTTTCCTTTCTTAACAAATCCATTACCATCCTCAAATGTTGTAAGTATTATTCCTTAGTCCTACTGATACCAAAATAGCATCAAAATAAACAACCACAAACTTACTAATATATTCTCATAGCACTATATTCATCACCTTCATAAATGTGTTAGGTTCATTACATAATCTAAATGACATCATCATCCACTCATATAAGCCATCCCTGATCTTCAATGCAATTTTTCACTCTTCTCCTTCACGAATTTGAATCTGATAGTAACCATTGCTTAGATCAATTTTGGTAAAATATTTTGTTCCTGCTAGCACATCTATCATTTCATCTAAATGAGGTATACAAAACTTATAATTTATTGTAATATTATTAATCTCTCTACTATCCATACACATTCTCCATCCTCCATCTTTCTTTGGAGTTAGCAATGTTGGTGTTCACCATGGACTCGTACTCTCCCTTATCATTTTTGTCTTAGAAATTTAATAATTTATTTACTTAATTCTGTATGTTTTATTGGACAAATCCTATAAGCTGCTTAATTGGGTAGAGCTGATCTTAGAATAAAATCAATGTCATGTTGAATATCTCTCTTTGGTGGTAAACCATCTCATAACTCATCAGGGATAACATCTTCATATTATTTCAACACTCTTTTTGCTTTCTGTTGGTAGTAGCACCTTTTCTATTTTTTCATTCTTTGTTACTAATGTATAACATCCTGCTACCTTCATATTGTGGATAAATTCTTTAATACAGATAATGCTTTCTATCTTCTCTTCCTCTTTAAGAGGTAACAAAACTACTTTTGTACCATATTTCTAAAAAGTATATGTTTTTTGTCCATCATGAATTATTTCCCTATCAAATTGTCATGGTCTCTCCAATAACATGTGACATGCATCTATCGAAATAACATCACACCATATCTCATCATTAAATTTTTTTTTATAGAAAATTTGGTTACACATCTCTTATCTACTATAACTTCATTCCCTTTCTTAAATCATGAAATCCGATAAGGATTAAGATGTTTTTCACAGTGTAAATGTATTTTCTCAATCATTTATTTAGAAATCATATTTTCACAACTACCACCATCTTTAATTACTTTGCATACCTTTCCACCCAAAATGCATATTATTCAAAAAATATTTGATGGCAACCATGCATCACCACCTTCTTTATTCTACACTCGATCCTTCCTTCAACCAATCATAGTTCTTATCATGAGATTCTCTCCAACATCAACGGGTGTAACTTCAGTATTTTGTTCTTCTATTTTAGGCTTAACTAGATTTACTCTTGGATGATCTTCTAGCCTCCTTTTTAAATTTTGATAGTGTAGATACTCAAATGCTTTGTGCCCTTCTTCTTCACATTTATAATAGATATAAGATCTGTGTTGATTTAGAAACCATCTTATAGCACCTCTATAACCTTGCCCTCTATAAAATCCTCTTCTTCTTTATTGGTATTGAAACCCTTCCCTATTATCATGTTAACTTTCTGCACCACATAACAATTCATATTTATTGTCATTAAATCCACCTCTAGTGGTATTAAACTGACCTCATTCCCTTATTGGAGTGGATCCACCTCTTTTTACATCAATAGATGTCCTATTAAAATTCTATCTATTTTATTTCTCTTCTACCTTCAAAGGTAATTGATAAGCCTCCTCAATGTTAATTATTCTATGCATGCTTAATTCATATTGAATAAAAAAATTTAAACCATTGATATATCTTGCATCCATCTGCTCTTCTGTTTCATCATGCTCCACTCGTATGAAAAGATTATAAAATTCATTTGTATACTCTTGTATACTATGATTTTTTTGTCTAAAATTCTAAAATCTTCTATATAGGTTTTGTGAATAATTCACTGGAAGAAGTTTCTTCCTCAACTTCTTCTCCATATTTTTTCATGAATTTATCTTCTGTTTACCTTTTCTCCATCTCTTTTTCTATAGGTAATTAGACTAAATCATCGCATGACCTTTCAATTTTATGTATGTAAACTTTACTTTTTTGTCTTCTCTCTTAGTCTTCCACTCGAATAACTTCGTCATGCTATTCATCTAATCTATCAACTCCTCCGATTTTAAACTTCCTCCGCAATCTGAAACATCAACCTTTATTCTTTCATTTCTTCCTTATAAAACCTGAACTATCATCTCTTCCATCAATGGTGGTTGCTCTTGATGTTATTCTTCTTGTTGAACTTCTTCATTATGATCTGTGTCTTCTTCATCACCACCTTGTCTTCTCCACTGGGGATAACCTCTGTTAATTATTGAAATTACCTCTACAACTCTTGTATAATTCAGTTCATCTATGCAACACCTCCTCATCCTCTCACCATTTTTTACTCCTCCAATATTAGAACTTGCTCTGATATCAAATAATGAAACCGAAAACTATCAAGAATAAAAATTACGAATAGGCCACGATCTTGAAACAATACCTAAAATTGATTCTTATTGATTATTTGAAATAATAAAAAATCCAAACCATGCTTAAATAAGCCTCAACATGGAATTTAGAGTTGACAAGCAAAAATTTAAAAAATCTAAAATCTAAAAGAAAATGTTTATTTTTAGCAGCCACTATTTATAGTAATTTTTGCATGCAAGTACACGCGGCTCTAAATTTTTTTTGAAATAACCTAAATACTAAAATTAACCTATAGAATGAAATTCAACGAAATTTGACTTCCGGTTCTAAAAATATATAATTTCTAAAATTATAAAATTCTCAAAAAATTTATTAAACGTTAATTTTGGACCCTTAGATGATCACATTTGGCTTCCAAAAAATATAGAAATCAAATCTAAGTGGATAGAGCGGCTTAAGGTAGAATTGAACTTTTTAATACGGTCGTTTTGGCACCTGGAAGAGCTCAAATGAAATCATGGGTCAAAAATTATGTCCTTTGAAAGGTTGACCTATTTTTTCCGTATCAAAACATGAGAGACATTTTACAGCAGGTCATAACAAAGAGAACTTGCACACAACAGAGTGTAGCAATAGTGAATATATAATAGAAATTAAGAGCAGCAACAACAGGTGAGGAAGGATAGAAAACAAGGTAGTAGCAGCAAGAAAAATATATTTTATTGACAACAGTGAAAATAAACAAGGAAAGTTATTTTTGAGGTCATTTGTGAGTTACTTTTATAGAGCTGTAACTGTTTTATGTAAAAGAAGTTTTTTCAGATTTAAATATATGTAATTTTATTGTTTATTCCTTCATTGTCTTTTCTCCCTTACATTAATTTTTATCTTGTTTATTTGCTACTGACCTGGACATTCAAATTTGGTATAATTTTCATGCATATACTTTTGGTAATTTCTCCCTACACAACCATTATAGCTGTTACCCTTTCCAACATAGACAACGCTGAAGAAAAACAAACTAAGTGAAAGAAACGTGGACCAAACAAATGTGTCATGCTTGAAAAGTGAACCACAGCTATGCCAATAAAAAATTTCCTTCGATCCAGACATCAGTAACTTGCCGTGCACCTAATGTGAAGGAAATAAACTTTAGTTTAATATATTAAAATGAAAAAAAAAAATTACTTTTATTTTTTTAATTTAAATATTAACAGGAAATTATTTATTAATTACATCCGTCATAGCTTCATTGTGACTCTGAGATACATATAAACAAACTGAAGTATCATAAAATTTCTCATCCACAATGAATTTACAATTACTCATTTTCCCTTAAAAACGAAGTTACTGTTATCGTTTGTTTGTTTATTTTTAAATTTAATAATATAAATAAAACTCTCATTTTTATTATTATCAGCATTACAATGTTCAAAAAGATATATATATATATATATATATATATATATATATATATATATATTCAATGCCTTCTTTTTAAACTATTTTATTGTTTTAAAGTTTTTGAAAATGATAAACAATTTTTCATTTCATATTGAGTTTGAGATAAAGCTTGAACTATCATCTCTTCCATCAATGGTGGTTGCTCTTGATGTTATTCTTCTTGTTGAACTTCTTCATTATGATCTGTGTCTTCTTCATCACCACCTTGTCTTCTCCACTGATTGGTGATAATCTCTGTTAATTATTGAAATTGCCTTGACAGCTCTTGTATAATTCAGTTCATGTATACACCTCTTTATCCTCTCACCATTTTTTACTCCTCCAAGACTAGAACTTGCTCTGATATCAAATAATGAAACTGAAAACTATCAAGAATAAAAATTACGAATAGGCCAAGATCTTGAAACAATACCCAAAATTGATTCTTATTGATTACATGAAATAATAAAAAACCCAAACCATGCTTAAATAAGCCTCAACCTGGAATTTA
The DNA here is from genome assembly GCA_037957365.1 of Torreya grandis. Classification (NCBI taxonomy): domain Eukaryota; kingdom Viridiplantae; phylum Streptophyta; class Pinopsida; order Cupressales; family Taxaceae; genus Torreya; species Torreya grandis. Next base: position 2,503,381 of record JARHVA010001497.1, read on the forward strand.
GAGTTGACAAGCAAAAATTCAAAAAATCTAAAATTAAAAAAAAAAATGTCTATTTTTAGCAGCGACTATTTATAGTAATTTTTGCATGCAAGTACATGTGGCTCTAAATTTTTTTTGAAATAACCTAAATACTAAAATTAGCCTATAGAATGAAATTCAATGAAATTTGACTTCCGATTCTAAAAATATATAATTTCTAAAAGTTTAAAATTCTCAAAATTTTTATTAAACGTTAATTTTGGACCCTTAGATGATCACGTTTGGCCTCCAAAAAATATAGAAATCAAATCTAAGTGGATAGAGTGGCTTAAAGTAGAATTGAACTTTTTAATACAGTCGTTTTGGCACCCGGAAGAGCTCAAACAAAGTCATGATTCAAAAATTATGTCCTCTGAAAGGTTGACCTATTTTTTCTGTATCAAAACATGAGAGACATTTTACAGCAGGTCGTAACAAAGAGAACTTGCACCCAACAGAGTGTAGCAATAGTGAATATATAACAGAAATTAAGAGCAGCAGCAACAGGTGAGGAAGAATAGAAAACAAGGTAGTAGCAGCAAGAAAAATATATTTTATTGACAACAGTGAAAATAAACAAGGAAAGTTATTTTTGAGGTCATTTGTGAGTTACTTTTATAGCGCTGTAACTGTTTTATGTAAAAGAAGTTTTTTCAGATTTAAATATGTGTAATTTTAGTGTTTATTCCTTCATTGTCTTTTCTCCCTTACTTTAATTTTTATCTTGTTTATTTTCTACTGACCTGGACATTCAAATTTGGTATAATTTTCATGCATATACTTTTGGTAATTTCTCTCTACACAACCATTATAGCTGTCACCCTTTCCAACATAGACAACGCTGAAGAAAAACAAACTAAGTGAAAGAAACGTGGACCAAACAAATGTGTCATGCTTGAAAAGTGAACCACAGCTATGCCAATAAAAAATTTATCCAGATTCAACAAATTAGAAAGATATGTTACAAGCATTTATCCATCCATTAGTAAACTTATAAATAACGGATTGGTAATAAAGTTTTCTTTTGAGAGTACATTTCAAATCACATCATCTTCCATATTTCTTTTAATTTTCTCTTGGATATGCATTTTTTATTAAAATTATTGTTAAATGTCAGATTTTTTTAAAGGTGTGCCACCTTTTTACAATGGAGGGGAAAAACAATTTCAGACTATCGAGACTCTTCTACCAACAAAAAATAAAACAGGTTACATAAACACCGTGAGAATGCTGCAACTCTATTACATGATACAATAGAAACCAAAAAAATAAAACTATGACCTTCCCATAATAATTCATTTTCTAGATCTGAAGATCATATTCAGTGGTTCTAGTCTCTTGTTACCTCTACCTCTCCTGTTATTCACCACTGTCTAGTCTCCTCCTTCCCTTCAATCTGAGAAGATACGAACGGAGACTTCAAGCACCTCAACTGGATTATAGTTCTTCAATGACATCCTATCCAACGAATCTTCACCTCATTCTAAAGTTTCAGTCTTAATTTTTTAAACCAAATCAGCTTTCAACAAGGCTTCATTTATATCCGATTCTTCTTCTTTGTGTGGCCAGAAGACTTCATAGGCGCAACACCAAGTCCACTGTCGTCCTCTCTAGATTTCACCTTTTCTTGATTCTTGCCTATTAAAAATCAACAACGTTTTCCTTGACCTCACCCTTAAAAGCATTCTATGTAGCTTATATGCCCTGCACAGCTTGAATATGCTTTATTATGTAAAACAATTTAAACGCCTTCTTAACTTCCTCTTAGATATGCATTGTTATGTAAATCAACCTAAACAACATTTTCAGTTCCTTTTGGATGTGAATTGTTAATTTAAAACAAACTAAACACTTTCTAAATTAGCATTGATAGATTTGATAATAATTATAAGGATGAAAAAAAAAAAATGATATAACATAAGATTAAAAAAAAATCTTTCATATCAATTTGACTTGTAGTTCTCATTCTCATATTCTAATAATTAATTTATGAATATGATCTGGAAAACTTTCCCGATTTAAAATTCAAATACAATCAAATATATTTTTATTTTTTCTAATTTAGAAAACCAATGAAATAAATTTGTATGTAAAAAGAGTAAAGAGAAAGAAATTATTTAAAAGAACGCAAAACCAAATTACAGTACACTTTAAAAAAAAAACACTTGAACACAGTTAGTGTAGGAAAATCACAATAAGAGTGAAGTCTTACTTTTTTTGTTTATGTTAATTTTAGTTTCTATTAAAATTAAAAACAATATATTATTTATTACGTAAATTTCAACTTAAAATATTAAAATATAAAATTTATGTTTTTTTAAAGATGAGTAATAATAGAAACAAGCTGAAATGTTGCAATCATAAGTATAAACAAAAAGATGAGTAATAATAGAAACAAGCTGAAATGTTGCAATCATAAGTATAAACAACCCAATAAAATGGTAAAGACGTTAAGAAACACATGAGCCTCAATTTGTTTTTATAAAATTCAAAGTGTACTATGATTTTTTTGAATATTTTTGAGTTGCTCTTGAATTGTATTCCATGTAATCTCTTTCAAAGGTACATCCATGGTTGTACAAGTTAGTATTATACATGCCCGACCATAGAAATCATGACATGTTCCTTTCTATATGGCATCAGTCTTGTATTTATGTTTCAATCCCTTTGTTTGTAGGGTTTCATAGTCTGCTTCTTCTGGTCTCCATATATTCTGATTTTTTAATTCTGATTATACATTTACTTTACAGATGTGGAAAGTAAACTATGTTGGGTGACTGAATCTTCTCTTTGAATTAGCTTACATACTCCAAAATAAAAGAACAATAATGGATTCAAGAAAACCACCATATCCATGTTGTAATTCTGTATCCAAATGTGTTCAAAATAAAACCTCCACATAGTTGTATGTTATGTAGGTGGAATAGCTTGAACAAAAGTTTCAATATCATTTTTCCTAAAAGCAATCAATGCAACTACATGATAATAATTTACATCATTTGTCACAAAAGATTGAGTGGAGAGACCAAAATAGATGTATGCCTCAAATGTGTAGTAATATAAAGGAAGACAAGGATATAGTGGCTTAGCTCTAAAACTAACCCTTGGTGTGACTGATGCCCCCTCTTGATTGACATTTTTTATTCCTAGATTCCCTTTATGTATCTCTTTAAATTGATTTAGCAAGGCCTTATATTTATAGTATGAATTAGGATTGCCCAGGTGTATTAACTTACTTTTGATAATGTAAATTGGAAGAGTAAAGGTGTAAGTTAATGAAAAATAGGCAAAATGACCAAAAAACAACAAAAAAGGATAGGCCTATCCATGATGGACCCTTATAGTTATGAGTTTGTCTACGAGACATGTACTGTCAATTGTTAACATAGGTTTATAAAATAGGAAACGAATAGTTTAAATGCACTAAACTGATACATTCTAAACAAGGGGTACAAAGTGCCAATTCCCTATGGGGCACAAGCCTATATCACTGGTTAGTCAATGAGTATTCACTAGCAAAAAACATGCCCTGTATTTAATGGAAATAACATAATATATACATTAGTACTTACATTTGGAGATACAATCTTTATTATATTAATCAATAACAATAAATGTTATCTCAAAATTTTAGCCTCTTCTTAATCTTGAAATCATATATATTTTTTATTTCATTAGTAAAGGAATGAGGCTTTGAAATAAATTTATACATGATTATCATTGATTACATTGGGGATTGGTCTTTCACCAAGAGGTCCATAAGAGGGTTTAGCTAAGTATGCACTCATTATTCACACACAATAAAAAAAATTATTAAAAATTATGTTAGTCATTTATTGTATTGACAGAATTATGTTATGGGTCAGACACGTTAACATGATTCATCAAACATTGAAGTATCTATTAATCATGCTAGATAATCAAACTTAAAGCTATTGATAACAAATTTGGGGCTATTATCAAGTCCATAAGTCTAGTGGTTGTTGCCAATAAGGAGCATTATTCAGATGGAAGTAATTCAAAGGGTCTCACCAAACAAACTGGGCAACAGAGAAAATAATCAACTTCTAGAGGTAATAGTGATGAAGACAAAGGTGAACTGCCATATTTTCTCTAGGCTACCTAAAATCTTAGTGCAAAACCTTAAGCAAAAATTAATCTAAGCCTTGACCTAACAATAAGTTATCTAACAATCTCAAGACCGTAAGAAAAAATTAGTCTCATCCCCTACACAACAATAAGGATGCAATCTCAGTGCCTAACCCTAAGCCAAAAAAAACTCTATTTACAAAAAAAAAATAGTATGGTTTGATAAAACCCTAGAACATGTAAATTTTCCTGAAAAACCTACATTATAAACCAAGTGAAGCATTTAATCATCTTTTCTATGAAGAATTTTAATTCATTTCTATGAATAACAGAGTATAGCCTAAAAAAACTAGAAAAGAGTAGTCAAATATTAACAAACTAATTCCATATAAAGCATTGAAAGGGATAACTCTACTAAAATGGAGCCCTTATTTTAAAAAAACTAAACATAAGAGACCTCAAGGTTTAAACAAGCACATATAAATAAAGCTTCTTAGGATATTTGATGATTAGTCTAGGTTTGTTCAAACTTTGAATTGAGCTCAGGGAAGGCATAATAATGTAGGCAAATAACATTAGTAATTACTGAAGGTAGTGGAGAGACAATCCTAAGGCAAAATAATGTAGGGAAATTCAACTAATTTAGTAAAATCATTTCTATTGAGTCTCCTTGTAATTTCATGTTCACACACATTGCCTATAAACACTACTCATTGGTAGCCATGTGGAAGAATGAAAGCTTGACTCCCAACTTTTGATTCCGATTCTAAATTTTTATAAAAATCTGAGCCATTTAGCTGAATTTGAACACAAAAGAATTAAAAATCCAAGGAATTATTAAATTGGGAAATAACATACTGAGAAATTTTAAGAAATAAAAATCTAAATAATTATTAAACTGGGAAATAACATACTGAGAAATTTTAGCAATGTAAAATTTAATAGAATGTACGTACTAGTATTTTAGAAAATAAATACATCCACCTCTGACCATAAAACAAAATATAGGAAAGGGTCCAAACTGTAATACATAGTCTTTGATAAGGACCAATGTTCAAAATCAACCTTAATCATATAATAGACCAGAAAAGCAATATACTAAAGCCCCACTATAATATATATCAAACTAAGAAACTAAAAAATAAGAACAAAATGTGTAAAGCAGAAATTGCATTCAGTCTTATATGCCCAAATCATCATTAATTGTGCATAGTTTAAGCTAATTCAGAGCAATGCACTTTCACAGTATAACAATATATTAAGAGTTACTCAAAAAATGAATGATAAGCTACATTTTCCTCGATTATCATGACTAGCTACTCCTTAGAGTATTCCAGGATAAGAGAGAGATAATGCAAGAAACAAACATGAAGCAAATTGCACTTCAAGAAAGAAGTATGCCCATAGTATATATATATATATATATATATATATATATATATATATATATATATATATATATATATATATATATATATATATATATATATATATATATATATATATATATATATATATATATATATATATATATATATATATATATGCCATATCTGGACATAGAGATAAATGCATATTTATAGTTTGTTGAAAGCAAGAGGGGATTTTTAAGTCCGTTGAAATCCTTGATTGAAATGGAATGTGGTTCCACTTGAGTTGAAACAACTAAGAAAAAAATGATGATGGTGGTGTTGATCCTGCACTGAGTTAAAGAAAAGAAAAGAACATTACCTGATATGGTAACCACATTAATGTTGTTGGATGAAAATATTGCGTAGGGAGGTTTGAATGCTAGACATGGTGATAATAAGGATTGTGTGAAGGCAATGACGAAGGTGAAGATCAATGGCGTGATGTAGAAAAGGCAACCACGAAGAGGGCTTAAACATAAATATCAGTGAATACAGACAGAGGATAAAATTTGTTTATGGCACACTAAATGGCTACAAACATGTGCACCGCCTAAATCTACAAAGAAAACCCACTGTCCAGCTCTTCAATGAATACCCACAGCCTAATTCTGCAATAGAAAACCATGGCTTTCATTTATGGATTTTAAATTTAATGATGATTCTACACTTACTTTCTCGATAGAAATGAAATGATTCATAACATCTAATTTTATTGATTAATCACAACGCCTAAAATAATATAATTTATTCTTTACTTTAAACAACTTGTAGATTATTTTGGCAAAAGTTTAGGTATATTTGTGAGCATGAAAATCATTATATTTGGATTGGACAGGGAGACAAAATTTATTGACAAGTTAATGTGAAATGAAGCCAACAATCCCTCCCTTCAGGACTAATAATAATTGTGATGCTTTTTAGTTTTAATAGACCAAATATAAAGTCGTGATATTAAAGCTATCATGTAGATACATTAAAATGCATAGATTTAAATAAATTAAAAGAGGAATAAAATAAAATAATGAAAAGAATAAAATTGAAGAATAATAATTTTGTGCCAACTTTAAGTTTCTACCCTTCTTATTGCGTATGTTTAATTCCATTACCAAACACACTTACATGCTTTACAAATTTCTCACAATACATGACCTCCCTTCATGCTCAATTCCAGAGACATTCTACCAAGAAGAAGAATGAAAAAGTATTATTTTGCAGAAGATTTATATATCATGGTAGTCTTTGACAAGAAGCTAAAAATAAAATGGAGAGGCATGAAATCTTTTTAAGGTTACTCAATCTGTTCCAATTATTCTGTTAAACCACAACATAGAATGATGTGGATTATTAAACATGCAAGTTTAGAAAACTTGTGTAAAATTAAGCCACACCCTTTGATCACTGCCATATTTTGTTGTCACTGGTTGTTTGGTATCCTGTCATTCGCCCCACCGTTCCATCGTCTGTCCTTTTAAAAATGCAATTATAAACTATATATTTGTTATCTAATTTTTTGCCAAATTCAAAACAATAGACCTTATGTAATGTCAGAAATAGACATAGTAGTTTTAAGAATTCTTATTTTCCCATTTAATTTTTTATTTTTGTTCCCTTTTTCGTTGCTCTCTATGAATTGGCAGTTTTGACCTTGGAAAATAAATAATCTGAGTTATTGTGTTTTCCTTGATGCTATTTCAATTTAAGGTCATCGAATCATCTGGAACCTCTCCAATTCTTTATTCCTTTTTATAGATGGTATTGCTTCGTTGACGACTGAATCTATTCAAACTAGAATAGTTTGAGAATATTTCAGTTTTCATGATCCAAGTCGGATCACATGAGAAAAGAAAAGTTTCGAAAACCAAAGAGAAATCAATATTTAGAGCCAACAAAAAATAATGATCTTATAGGCATCTAAGAAGTGACTTTGTTTGAGGATCATTGATTTGAATTAAAACTTGTAAATGAATATGTTTTTATTATATTTTTTGTCATTTCATTGCACTCAGAAGAAAATAGTATTAAGAAAAGGCTGAAGAGAAATCACCCACACCAGGTGATATTGAAGAGGAATAATGATGAGCTCCCTATATATGTCAAACAAAACTCCAATTCTGAGCAGCAACAATAGAGAAAGAGGAATTACATAGGAGTAATGCAGATCATGGCATAAATGGGTGGTGGAGATTCGTGATCCAATGAAATCAACTTGAATATCCTTGAGAACATTCCAAACATCTTACGATGCTGTTAAAGCCTATGACAACACTAACTTAACAATTAGAGGAGCAAAGGCCAAACTCAACTTCCCATAAAAAGCATCCTTAATGGCCCTGTTGGCTCAAAAATTTGTCAAGGGGACAAATTGGTGACTTTGAGTCAACAGTGTGGGAACTGAGTTATTAAATTAGTCAGCATTGTAGGACAAAGTTTCTCTCCTATTAATAGGCGGAGTTACCTTTATTGAAAGGCAAAAAGGAAAAAATGGGGAAAAAACTATTCACAACTATTTACAACAAAAATATTTTCTATTGGTGGTTTCATACTTTTAATGTGGAAGTATGTAAAAGAGGTAGAATGGAAATGAGGAGAAAGAAAGGATTAATGGAAAGAAATGATGAATAGAGAAAGGAAAGAAATAAGGGAGGATAGGATTGTTATAGTCAGTTAAATACATAAACTACAATGATAACCCTGAAAAAAAGGACAACTCTAGATAACTAAATACAAAAACTTACTAGAATAGTCCAAGAAGGGTAAAACACTATGTGCATCGAAACCTCTCTCACTCAATGGGTGTTAAAGACATAATTACACCCTTAGGAATGCAAAACATATACTAAAACAATTTTCTAATACTAATAGCAGACTAAAGACAACTATCTCATATTTACCCATAAAAGATGATTAAAATATTACGTAAACCCCACCAAGATTGCACATTTATAAAAATAACACAAGAAGATTCTAAAAGAAATACATAATGTGAAATTCTCATTTTCTGACAATTTGATAGGGATTATGAGAATAATTTGAAAGTAAAGATATAGAGACAAATGAATCATATGCAAAGTTATAACTCATAAAGAAATCTTGAAAATAAAGTCTACAAAATCTCTCTATTCTGATCTTTATTGAGTCAAAAATATAATCTCATCCTTCAAAAGTTTCTATAGAGTTTCATTGTCAAAAGTCCCTTATTTTAAAATGAACCTTACATTCATATTTATATCATGGGGAGGTGGTTACGATGTATAATAACCTTTTTAACAGTTTTGAAGGTGCAAAAGTGATTTTAGAAAAATGCACCGCTTAAGTGATGCAAAAGTGCATTGATGAAATTGCATCGTATGCAAAAATGAATTTACAAAATTGCACCTCTTGAACGATGCAGAAATACTTTGATGCTTTTGTACCACTTGAAATGTACAAATCAAAATTACATGATTTTCTTTAGAAACTAAGCATTTCTAGATTTGTTCAGCATATCAATTATTTCTCTCACATTTCATTATCAAAACATTTACTCTAGAGATTGTTAGCAGTTTTAGGATTTTTATCTCCTCATCAAAGACGTCCATGAAATAATTATAGGATTTCCAAAAAATGCCTTCTCCATATTTTTATAAAATGACTTGAAAGCCATTGATCTGATCTTTATCTTTGAAAAGTATTCATGTCTTCAATAGATGAAGGGTACTAAAAAGGTCATCAAAAATAGTTTGCATCAGTTATCTATGCCAAGATAGACACATATATCAAATTTGGAAGCATATAGAAATCATGTGAACCATTTGACAAATTACCTCGAATGAATTTGATTCTACTTGGAGACCAGTTGATTGCATTTCTTTGACTAGGTGGCACATGGACCATTGTCTTCATTTTTATTATTCACAATCATTTCATTTGATGCAGTCTTTTGTTACTATATTGTAGTCATTGTTTCTCATTAAGACATGTGAGCCAAGCTTTACCACACAAGTACAAATGATATGTGATAGTCTGGCGACATCTTTAGTTTGAGATAGAATTTACGTGAGTCGATAATTCAAAATCAACTTATACTTTATATGTTGGTTATGTCTTCTCATCCTCAAAACACGTTATTTGATGCATGGGAGAAATATTGATCACCGTTCTGTCAATCATACTTGTGGATGACGTATGCACAATGTCATTTGACATAAAACCCTGACCCTTCGTGATGTCACCAACCACATAAATATCATGTTTATTTGTATTACCTTAACAAACATACAAAGGTTGAGCATAACATGTGATATATTATCATATTTCACTATTATATATGCATTGCCAAAGATATCCAGTACCTTTCCATTATATTATTCATCTTTGTGATTCATATCATGTGACCCTAAAGCTATTACTCGTATAGGGCTCACTCCAATAATTAGATTTATAAATTTTAAGATGTAGCAACATTTCTCTACCAAGGTGCCTCTTGTATTGACATTGAAATTGTTCCAATTGTGAATCTTGACAAGAAAAGGAAAGTGATGCTCTCTGATTATAACCATCCAAACTCATCCAAACACCCAACTCTCAACTATTGTGACCAATTTAGCTATGGGCGGCATGTACCTATATTCCAATCCAACTTTTAATATATCCAGTATTTCCATGACTGCTGATATGAACTTTTTGCAATGCTCTACTATGGTGTAGAGAGGCTTTTCTTTAAGGATGTGATGAGACTTTGGGTGGCTATGGAATCAATTTCATTAATAAATATAATGGATGGGGCATTTTTCTCAGTCTCCTCAAAGGCCTTCCAGAAATTGATTTCACTTTCTTTAGTTAAATTTGACATAATTTTAGGTCCATTGATAAAAAAAGAATGCACCAGTACCATTTGCAAATGCCCTAACAATTAAGGTTTTCCTCGAACCAGGTGGTCCATAAAGCATAATACCGTTTGGAGGCCTCACACCAATTTATTTGAAGAGTTGTGGATGCCAAAGGGGAATTTCTAATAATTCACGGATCTAATTCATTTGTTTTCATACACCATGAACATCATCATAACAAATTTTCATCCAATCTATCATCATCCTCAAGCTTTACAGGCTCATCCTCCAGAAAATTCTATATTATGAGAAACAACAAAATAATCCCTAGGGTCTGTCACATTTTAATACATAATTATATCATGGACATCCATAAAAATAAAAATGTCTTCATGGGGTGCAAAGGAGGATCCATTGGCCAATTTGAAATATACTCCACTCCCACTCACAAAGAATAATTTGGAAACATCCCTGCATTATCATGTCGTCATGTAGATCTCTTATTTACACCATTGCTTAACTTCCATTCTGACAATATCCTACGTGCATAGCATTCTAAGAGACAACATCTATTTCAAGCATATTGTAAAACACTTTATGAGAATCTTCTACATTGATTCATTTTTACAAATAGTTTGTGCTTTATGAATGCTTCCACATTGTCCATACATATCTACAAGGGAACCTACAATTACAATGTTTGACAAAAATCCACTTTCCATTATGCTTAGATGAATGTCAATATTTTTTTCCAAAGCTTTTAATTTGGCACATGCTCAGAGTACATTGGCAAAGCTAAAGGGATTGGGTTGGATTGCCGTTCATTGCATTTTGTTGAAATAATGCCAAAACCTGACGAAGTCATCCATATCTTCTGTAATTTGCAGTCATCACATTCCACGAGAAGTTGTCTTGCTATGTCATTTCCTCAAACATTTCGTGAGCATCTACGAAACCGCAGCACTTGATATACATGTTGATAATCTTATTTTGAAAATGAAACTTTTGGGAAGACTAAGTCTCACTTGCATGGCTTGGGGAAATAATCACAACAGTTGCACGGGAGTGAAAAAAGAAATCTACAAATTGCACAACGAGGTAGTGGAAAGTTTATTTGAACTGCTAGAGAAAACTAAAAAACAAATTATAATTTGCATGGAAGCGAAAAAGATTTTTGCAATTTGCACCCAATTGTTTTTTTGGCACTTTGCACAAGTTATGAAAAAGGAAAATATGTTTATGCAACTCGCAAAAAACAAAAAAAAAAGGTTTTGGCAAATTACTAGGAAAGCTAGCAATGTTTTGAACGGAGGGTTCAAACAGGGTTAAAAAATATTTTGGAATGAAAACATAAATATACACTAAATTTGAATTTTCAAAACTTTCAAAATTTCTAGCATTTTCGGGTGAAATACAAAAATCTTTACTCATATTTTTAAAAATTAAAAATTTCACCATATTTTCAGTGTTTAAAACAACTGTGACAAGAAGACCATAATAAGCATCACAATAATAAGGTCAGTCTCTACTCGATTTATAAAAATGACATCATTCGAAGCAGTGTCGAGGTTCCATCCGTAATTTCAACATTAACGGATTACCCCATTCACACTAATGGGTTAAATATCGGCGGTGATGGAGCACCGTGGTGCAATTGGACACGGCGCCGCTTATTCAGACTTGTCGCAGCGCGAGTATTCCTCCCCATGTTTGTTTCAATCACCCGAGTTTAATCATAATAGCCAATTTGCGCAAAATGGGAGTAATGATCTTCTTTTTGATGCATTTACAAGATCTTGTCGTCAGCAACAACATCAGCTGCGTAAATCCTCCATTAAAAGCTATCCAAGTTTAAGTCATGAGCAATTGATAAGGACGCCTATTTTGGTTCAACCGAAGTACACAGATCAATGTTTATCAATGTAAAATAGATATGTACATCACCAACAGCGGCAGATGCTTCTTGGGCAGCATTTAGCTTAGTATTTTGACAATATTTTCCAGAAAGTGCTACAGATCAAATATCTGGTAAGCCAGATTCCACTCAAACTCTGCCAACTCGTGGACATCATTTGATCTACGAAGATACTTGACAAGAAGTAAGAGGCCGCACCTGTTAATTATTACTTATTATAACCGTCAGAGGCCATATTGCCAGTCAAGGTGGAATTGTTTTTATTTATTTATCTTTACACAAAGGCTGTTTTTTCATTCTTACAGGGATCCCTATAAAAAAAATCGTCTAAGAACGAAGGATTTGTTACGTTTCAAATCTTTGAGTGCGTGCTTATTGAAGACCACGTTATAATGACTGCGAACATACATTACGAAGTGTAGTAATTAACGAATAAGAGAAATGATCCTTAACCTATATAAATGAAGTGATCAAATTAACAAGGGCGCAAAGTGCCTAGTCCTTGCGGGAAGGGGAGATTAGTTTGAGGATGTTATTGATTCATGAAACATAGGTTTTGCAAGGTCAAAATACTAAAATCAATGCATGCACATGCAAAGTTATCATTTTATGAAATCGAATTTTTTTTTAGTTTTGCAAGTTGGAAACTAGATCGAAAAAACCCCATCTTATTAATTAAGGAATAAATCCATTCTTCAGATCGCACTAACCCAACCATCGCCTAATCCAACCTGTTTAACACTGTAGTTTAACCCAGTTGCTGCCCAACAAAAAAAATCATACCAAGCAAATATTTTTCAATATTATCGAATCTGCAAACTCAGTTACAGAGTGTATTATGATTTACTATCTTTAAAGTAGATATTGTTGTTCTGGTTTTTTTGTAAAATTGTGACCACAGTCATAGTCTAGCTTAAATAACAAGGAATAAATTTACAAACGAACCGTTAATAACAAAGCATAGATGAAAACCATAGTAAATCCGAAAACATAAACTGAAGAATCGAAACATCAAGATAAAAGATCATGTTGCGGAATGAACTTGATGGAACCATTGTCAAATGGGACAGCCATGGTCTGAAAACCCTTGGGAAACTTCTTCAAGGCTTCTTCATTAGACAATAATTCCCGCACTGAACCTCCACATGGGGTCTCTTGTTGTCTTATTCTTGCATAGAAAATACATTATCTTTCCTCTAAATATAGATACATTTTTAATGGCTTCACAATCTCTAACAAATAACACTGAAATGCATCAAAAAATCATTGGCTTGCAATCCTTCTTGCCCATCGCACTGCCATGGAAATTACTTGGTTTTTTTTTCAAGTTTTACATTAAAAAGTAAAAAAAATAGTTTGATCACAGGTTCAGTTTGGGCTTTGCCAAGGATGAACAAATTTACAAAAACAAACAATGACAACCTATTTTACCAGAGAAAGGCCAATTTGCTAGATTGTTGGGCTAAATTGTTCCCATTCCTCTGTTTTCAATGCCACCACCAACAACACCTATTTCTCAGCCAACAAGCCCACAAAGAATCCTCTACATGCAAATGTGGTTAGCTGCATAGCTAAAAGAAAGAAAAAAACCCAATATTCATTAGATCAGAAATTGATCACAATATAAGTACATAGCGACATTGCCCATTTGAATAGTTTGATAGGTGGTGTGCTTTCCACACTCAAGCACTTCGATGGATAGGATGCTATTCATAGTTTTTCCTCATTCCTAGATCTAAAACTATTTTTTAAGCACTAAAATGAATTTTGATCTGATCATAAGAGCCAACACCATAATAATTATAATGGTAAAAGACATTTAAAAGATTTTTATACCATTGTAATTGTAGGTCTTCCTTATGACTAGATCTCTAAAGCCACTAACCTATGCGGGCACGCCTAGTAAAAAAAAAACTAATCTTGTAAAAAAGAGTATGTTAAACTAATCATTTTTGGATTGTGCAAGCTACGAGTGGAAACTAGTTGTATGCAAACGATGCTTTTGATTTCAATTTTATTCTGTAAAAATCCATTTTTATCTGAATTCTGGCCAACTACTGGTAATCCTGCTTGATTGACTATTTGTATCTAGACCCTGTTACTAATTGCACTAATTTTGACTTTCATGGTGTTAGGATTGGCTATTACATGGATCACTAATATCCCTAGACAAAAGTACTTTACTAAATTTTTGGATCATAGATGTTGAATGAGGGTGCAAACTAAAATCTTCTTGTGTTTGCATGGGTGAAAAATGAGGCACACCACTTTGAGATAGGCCAAACTAGATATCATTATCCAACAAAATAATTATGAAAATAAAGAACATGCTAAAGGGTAAAAGTTTGTAAAGAATAGGTAGTTTGCATCAGAAAGGAATCTATCCACAGGAGTATTGCATGACCCATAGAGCTAATGAGCACAAAGCCCTGTAAAATTTAGAATTGAGAACATGGCATTTTGGGTTTGAAGAAGAATTTATAAGAAAGAAACAATTTCATGGAGAACTAAAATAGATTGGATGAAAACATTTGATGCCATACCATGGAAAAGGCAAAAAAGTACATAAAATGTTGACCATGATCACAAAATGCATAGGGTGAAAAATAACAAGCAAAGAAGCCTAAGAGGAGTCTTTTTTGGAGTAGGGGAAGTCGATTGAGCTTTCCAAATGTTTCATCATCAAACCCTGACTACGAAATGCTAAATTTAAATTTAGAATTATTATTCTTACCATCATGCATTTATAGAGAAACAACCTCTTCGTCTCTGGTTTGTTGCCCACAGTGGTTAGTATAAATCAGATCACACTCCCAGAAAGAAAAACTCCCATAGTATATATATTGCATGTCCAGACATGGAGATAAATGGATATTTATACTTTATTGAAAGTGTAGAGGGGATTTATGATTCTGTTGAAATCCTTGATTGAAATGGAATGTGGCTCTGCTTGAGTTGAAATAGCTAAGAAAAAATATTGGTGATGGTGTTTTTCTTGGGTTTAGTTAATGAAAAGAATATAACACAACTTGATATGGTGACCACATTATTGCTATTGTATGAAAAGGTTGCTTGAGGAGGTTCAAACCCTAGACATGGTGAATATAGGTGGAGGTAAAAATTCATTTGTGGCATGTGAAATGGCTGCTAGCAGATGCACCACTAGCTTGTTGTGTGTCTATTAAATTTTCCCTCACTGCCAAGGTTATTGCCATGTCATATGGTGTTCAACCTCCCTATGGACACTGCTCCACAAAAATTGAAACCAATGTACCTTGATTAACATGAAGATTGTATTGACATTTACATGCTACCTCGATCTACTAAAAGGTATAAATAACATAGATTTTGCTCATCCAATCAATGTCTCATAAAATATAATATTATATTAAGTGCGTTAATAGACATACAATTCCTTTTTGCCAAACTTTCATATATTTTTCAATGGAAAATATGATGCATTGAGATTGGCCAACATAATAGGAAATAATAACAGGTTAAGAAGAAATGAAGACAATAGTCCCCCTTCGGGACTAATAACTATCGCAACATCTATACTCTTAATTATTTTTCAATAAAAAATATTAATTTAATATCCTAGCCATTCAACATTAAAGTTACAATTAGCATGAGTGGAGTGAAAGGTTAAAAACTAGTGTGTGTGTGTGTGTGTGTGTGTGTGTGTGTTACAAAGTGCCAATTCCCTATGGGCCACAAGCCTATATCACTGGTTAGTCAATGAGTATTCACTAGCAAAAAATCTGCTCTGTATTTAATGGAAATAACACAATATATGCATCAGTACTTACATTTGGAGATACGAACTTTATTATATTGATCAATAACATTAAATTTTATCTCAAAATTTTAGCCTCTTCTTAATCTTGAAATCATATATATTTTTTATTTCATTAGTAGAGGAATGAGGCTTTGAAATAAATATGTACATGATTATATTTGATAACATTGGGGATTGGATTTTCACCAAGAGGTCCATAAGAGGGTTTAGGTAAGTATGCAGTAATTATTCACACACAATAAAAAAATTTATTAAAAATTATGTTAGTCAGTTATTGTATTCACAAAATTATGTTATGGGTCAGACGCATTAACATGATTCATCCAACATTGAAGTCTCTATTAATCATGCTAGATAATCAAAACTAAATCTATTGATAACAAATTTGGGGCTATTATCAAGTCCATAAGTCTAGTGGTTGGTGCCAATAAGGATCATTATTCAGATGGAAGTAATTCAAAGGGTCCCACCAAACAAACTAGGTGATAGAGAAAAAAATCAACTTCTAGAGGTAATAGTGATGAAGACAAAGGTGAATTGCCCTATTTTCTCTAGGCTACCTAAAATCTTAGTGAAAAACCTTAAGAAAAAAGTAATCTAATCCTTGACCTAACAATAAGTTAGCTAACAATCTCAAGACCGTAAGAAAAAATTAGTCTCATCCCCTACACAACAATAAGGATGCAATCTCAGTGCCTAACCCTAAGCCAAAAAAAACTCTATTTACAAAGAAAAATACTATGGTTTGATAAAACCCTACAACATGTAAATTTTCCTTAAAAGCCTATATTATAAACCAAGTGAAGCATTTAATCATCTTTTCTGTGAAGAATTTTAATTCATTTCTACGATTAATAGACTATAGCCTAAAAAAACTAGAAAAGAGTAGCCAAATATTAACAAACTAATTCCCTATAAGGCATTGAAAGGGATAACTATACTACATTGGAGCCCCTCTTTTAAAAAAACTAAACATATGAGGCCTGAAGGTTTAAACAAGCACATATAAATAAAGCTTCTCAAGATATTTGATGATTAGTCCAGGTTTGTTGAAACTTTGAATTGAGCTCAGTTAAGGCAGAATAATGCAGGCAAATAACATTAGTAACTATTGAAGGTAGTAGAGAGACAATCCTAAGGCAAAATAATGTAGGTAAATTCAACTAATTTAGTAAAATCATTTGTATTAAGTCTTCTTGTAATTCCCTGTTCACACACATTGCCTATAAACACTACTCATCTCTATGTATTGAAAGCACTGGTAGCCATGTAGAAGGTTGAAAGGTTGACTCCCAGCTTTTGATTCTAATTCTAAATTTTGATAAAAATCTGAGCCATTTAGTTGAATTTGAACACAAAAGAATTAAAAATCCAAGGAATTATTAAATTGGGAAATAACATACTGAGAAATTTTAACAAATAAAAATCTAAATAATTATTAAACTGGGAAATAACATACTGAGAAATTTTAGCAATGTAAAATTTAATAGAATGTACGTACTAGTATTTTAGAAAATAAATACATCCACCTCTGACCATAAAAAAAAATATGGGAAAGGGTCCAAACCCTAATACATAGTCTTTAATAAGGACCAACGTTCAAAATCAACCTTAATCATATAATAGATCAGAAAAGAAATATAACGAAACCCCACTAGAATATCTATCAAACTAAGAAACTAAAAAATAAGAAAAAAATTCATAAAGCATAAATTACATTCAGTGTTATATGGCCAGATCAGCAATAATTGTAATAGTTTAAGCTAATGCAGAGCAGTGCACTTTCACAGTATAACAATATATTAAGAGTTACTCAAAAACTCAATGATAAGCTACGTTTTCCTCGGTTATCATGACTAGCTACTCAGAGTATTCCAGGATAAGAGAGAGATAATGCAGGAAACAAACATAAAGCAAAATGCACTTCCAGAAAGAAAAATGCCAATAGTACATATATAATATATATATGCCATATCTAGACATGGAGATGAATGTATATTTATAGTTTGTTGAAAGCAAGAGTGGATTTTTGAGTCCGTTAAGATCCTTGATTGAAATGGAATGTGGTTCCACTTGAGTTGAAACAATTGATAAAAAAAGAACGATGGTGGTGTTGCTCTTGCATTGAGTTAAAGAAAAGAAAAGAACATAACCTGATATGGTAACCACATTAATGTTGTTGGATGAAAAGGTTGCTTATGAAGGTTCGAATGCTGGACATGGTGATAATAAGGATTGTGCGAAGGCAATGATGAAGGTGAAGATCAATGGCATGATGCAGAAGAGGCAACCACAAAGAGGGCTTAAACACAAAGATCAGTGAATATAGACAGAGGTTAAAATTTGTTTGTGGCACACTAAATGGCTACCAACATGTGCATTGCCCAGCTTTGTAATGAACACCCACTATCCAGCACTTCAATGAATACCCATGGCCAAATTCTGTGATGAAAAACAACAGCGTTCATTTATGGATTCTGACTTTAATGATGATTCTGCACTTACTTTCTCGATAGAAATGAAACGATTCATAACATCTAATTTTATTGATCAATCGCAACGCCCAAAATAATATAATTTATTCTTTTCTTTAAACAACTTGTAGATTATTTTGGCAAAAGTTTAGGAATATTTGTGAGCATGAAAATCATTATATTTGGATTGGACAGGAAGACAAAATTTATTGACAAGTTAATGTGAAATGAAGCCAACAATCCCTCCCTTTGGGACTAATAATAATTGTGATGCTTTTTAGTTTTAACAGACCAAATATAAAGTCATGCTATTAAAGCCATCCTGTAGATACATTAAAATGCATAGATTTAAATAAATTAAAAGAGGAATAAAATAAAAGCATGAGAAGAATAAAATTGAAGAATAAGAATTTTGTGCCAAATTTAAGTTTCTACCCTTCTTATTACATATGTTTAATTCCATTACCAAACACGCTTACATGCTTTACAAATTTCTCACAGTACATGACGTCCCTTCGTGCTCAATTCCTAAGACATTCTACCAAGAAGAAGAATGAAAAAGATTTATTCTACAGAAGATTTATATATCATGGTAGTCTTCGATAAGAAGCTAAAAATAAAATGGAGATGGATGAAATCTTTTTAAGGTTACTCAATCTGTTCCAATTCTTCTATTAAACCACAACATAGAATAACGTGGATTATTAAACATGCAAGTTTAGAAAACTTGTGTAAAATTAAGCCACACACTTTGATTGCTGCCGTTGTTTGTTGTCACTGGTTGTTTGGTATCCTGTCATTCGCCCCACCGTTCCACCGTCTGTACTTTTAAAAATGCAATTGTAAACTGTATATTTATTATCTATTTTTTTGCCAAATCCAAAACAATAGACCTTATGTAATGTCAGAAATAGACATAATAGTTCTAAGAATTCTTATTTTCCCATTTAATTTTTTATTTTTGTTCCATTTTTTGTTGCTTTCTATGAATTGGCGGTTTTGACCTCGGAAAGTAAATAATATGAGTTACTCTATTTTCCCTGATGCTATTTCAATTTAAGGTCATCGAATCATCTGGAACCTCTCCAATTCCTTATCCCTTTTTATACACGGTATTGCGTCATTGACGACTGAATCTATTCAAACTAGAATAGATTGAGAATATTTCAGTTTTCATGATCCAAGTCAGATCACACGAGCAAATAAAAGTTTTGAAAACCAAAGAGAAATATATATTTAGAGCCAACTAAAAAACATGATCGTATAGGCGTCTAAGAAGTGACTTTGTTTGAGGATCATTGATTTGAATTAAAACTTGTAAATGAATATGTTTTTCTTATTTTTTTTTGTCATTTCATTGCAATCAGAAGAAAACAGTATTAAGAAAAGGTTGAAGAGAAATCACTCACACCAGGTGATATTTAAAAGGAATAATGATGAGCTCCCTGTATATGTCAGACAAAACTCCAATTCTGAGCGGCAGCAACAGAGAAAAATGAATTACATAGGAGTAAGGCAGATCATGACGTAAATGGGTGGTGGAGATTCGTGATCCAATGAAAGCAACTCGATTATCCTTGGGAACATTCCAGACAGCTTACGACGCTGTCAAAGCTTATGACAACACTAACTTAACATTTATAGGAGCAAAGGCCAAATTGAACTTCCCATAAAAAGCATCCTTAATGGCCCTATTGGCTCAAAAATTTGTCAAGGGGACAAATTGGTGACTTCGAGTCAGCAATGTGGGAACTGAGTTATTAAATTAGTCAACACTGCAGGACAAAGTTTGTCTCCTATTAGTAGGCAAAGTTATCTTTATTGAAAGCCAAAAAGGAAAAAATGGAGAAAAAATTATTCTCAACTATTTACAACAAAAATATTTTCTATTGGTGGTTCCGTACTTTTAACCTGAAAGTACGTAAAAGAGGTAAAATGGAAATGAGCAGAAAGAAATGAATAATGGAAAGAAATGATGAATAGAGAAAGGAAAGAAATAAGGGAGGATAGGGTTGTTATAGTCAGTTAAATACATAAACTACAATGATAACCCTGGAAAAAATGAAAGACAACTCTAGATAGCTAAATACAAAAACTTACTAGAATAGTCCAAGAAGGGTAAAACACTATGTGCATGAAAACTTTTCTCACTCAATGGGTGGTAAAGACATAATTACACCCTTAAGAGTGCAAAACATATACTAAGACAATTTTCAAATACTAATAGCAGACTAAAGACAACCATCTCACATTTACCCATAAAAGATAATTAAAATATTACTTAAACCCCACCAAGATTCCACATTTATAAAAAATAACACAAGAAGATTCTAAAATAAATACATAATGTGAAATTCTCATTTTATAAAAATTTGATAGGGATTATGAAAAGAATTTGAAAGTAAAGATATCGAGACAAATGAATCATATGCAAAGTTATAACTCACAAAAATCTTGAAAACAATGTCTGCAAAATCTCTTATGATCTTTATTGAGTCAAAAATACATTCTCATCCTTCAAAAGTTTCTATAGAGTTTCATTGTCAAAAGTCCCTTCTTTTACAATGAACCTTACATTCATATTTATAGCATGGGGAGGTGGTTACGATGCATAATAATTTTTTTTGCATTTTTGAAGGTGCAAAAGTGATTTTATAAAAATGCACCACTTAAGTGATGCAAAAGTGCATTGAAGAAATTGTATTGTATGCAAAAATGAATTTACAAAATTGCACCACTTGAACGATGCAAAAATATTTTGGTGATTTTGTACCACTTGAAATGTAAAAATCAAAATTGCATGATTCACTTTAGAAACCAAGCACTTCTAAATTTGTTCAGCATATCAATTGTTTCTCTCACATTTCATTATCAAAACATTTACTCCAGAGATTGTTACCAGTTTTAATATTTTAATCTCCTCATCAAAGATGTCCATGAAATAATTGTAGGATTTCCACAAAATACCTTCTCCATATTTTTATTAGATGACATGAAAGCCATTGATCTGATCTTTATGTTTGAAAAGTTTTCATGTCCTTAATAGATGGAGGGTACCAAAAAAGGCCATAAAAAAATACTTTGTATCAGTTATCTATGCAAAGA
>JARHVA010001497.1:2530000-2597500 GCA_037957365.1 Torreya grandis
GGGGAATCAAGGTCAAAGATTGGTAGGAGATCCAGATCCATGTATGGCAGTATAACTTGCTGGAATTGTGGAAAGAAAGGGCATGTAAAGAAAGATTGTTGGTTGGTAGAAGATCAACATGAAGGAAATAAAGAAGCAGATGTTGTAGGTATTATTGCACATGATGCTCTTATATGTTCCTTGAATAAAATAGAATCTTGGGTTTTAGATTTTGGTGCCTCTTTCCATGCAACCCCAAATAGAGAATTTTTTCATGATTATGTCCATGAAGACTTTGGAAAAGTTTATTTAGGGGATGGTAAGCCTTGTAAAATTTTTGGCAAAGGGAAAGTGCAGCTGAAATTGCAGATTGGCAACATATGAGTGTTGAAGGATGTCATGCATGTTCCCATCCTGAAGAGGAGTCTAATTTCTATAGGAAAGTTGGGTGATGAGGGTTGCACAGTTACTCTCATAGTGGAATCTTGGAAAGTTTCCAAGGGTGCACTTGTATTAGCAAGAGGTAAGAAAGTAGGTACACTTTATCTATCTACTTGTATTACTGATTCTCTTTCTATTTTATCTACTTCAGATGTAGATGCAAAGATGTGGCTCTGTAGGCTTGGTCACATGAGTGAGAAGGGAATGGATGTTCTTAAGTCAAAAGGTAAGAGTTCAGATTTGAAAAGCATAGATCGAGATTTCTGTAAGTATTGTATATTTGGGAAATAAGTGAAAGTGAGGTTTCTCACAACTGGGTCAACAAAAAAGAAGCACAGGTTACAGCTTGTTCACCCAGGTATGTGGAGACCAGCTCAGAGAGCTTCTATTAGAGGATCATAGTGTTATGTTTCTGATGATGCTACAATAAAAGATTGGGTTTATTGCATAAAGAGGAAATTTGATGTTTTTGACATATTTAAGAATTGGAAAGCCTTGGTTTTCAAGGAGAAGATGATGGATAGAGATTAGCTCAAGAGGCTGAATAATTCTAAGCAGGGTAGTGTTGATTTGGACAAGTTTATGATCCAAAATGAGCTCACGGGTAAAAATCATCACTCACAGGAAAACATAATTATCGATGTCGGTCAAGTGAGAACTGACGTCGATCAGGCAAGAATCGATGGCGGTCTGGTGGAGACCAAAGTTGGTGATGTCGGGTAGGTGGAAACTGACGTTGGTCAGGGAACTGACGTTAGCAGTAAGGTCGATCACATGGAACTGACATCGATCGGGTGCAGACTGAGAGACGACTGAGATCGATCACTGTTAGAATGAATTTTGGGTGAACAACAAGCTGTTAAGGAGTCTCAAATGCCCATGAGGAGGACTGAAAGGGTAAGTAAGCCTCAAGTTTGTTATTCCTCTTCTTTATACTACTTGTTACTCACTGATGGTCAAGAACCAGGAAGTTTTGAAGAGGCAATGCAGGTAGAATCCAGGAAATAGTGGGAGCATGGCATGAATGAGGAAATTGATTCCTTGGAAGAGAATCAAACGTAGGATTTGGTAGAGTTGCCACCCAGAAAGAGAGCACTGGAAAGCAGTTTAGTGGATTCTCAGGTATCTGAGAGGGACCAATAATAGGTATTCATGCTATGCAGGGTCAATCACTTCTCTACATGGGTATGTAGATTCGGATGTGGCAGGTGACTTGGATGATAGGAGAAACACCATAAGATATGTGTTCACTGTTGGTGGAATGATGGTTAGCTGGATATCAGAGTTGCAGAAGGTTGTTGCAGTCACGGTGTCTAGCAAGGAAATGATATGGATGACTTGGTTCATGGAAGAGTTGGGAAAGGAGCAAGAGAGTTGTAGATTGTACAGTGATAGTCAAAGAGCAATTCATTTTCCAAAGGATTTAGCCTTTCATTCAAGAACCAGGTATATACAGCTTAGGTACTACTTCATTAGACAGGTATTGGAGGATGGACAATTAAAGCTGGAAAAGATCCATATGGATAGGAACCCTGCATATATGTTAACAAAGCCAGGAAGAAAGGACAAGTTGAATCTTCATTCAACTTTTGTTGGTCTTCAAGATTGAACTTGAAGAGGGATACAAGCCAGGAAAAAAAATTATATGATGTATAGGTAAAGGTACAGGTGTGGTTGTTTATCTCCAAGTGGGAGATTGTTAGGTTGTGGAGCTAAAAGCTTCATTGTTATGCAAATGGAGGAGGTTGTTGAGTGTCACAGTAACTGACGTTGGTCAGGCCAACTGACATCGGTCATATTTAGTGTATAGAGCAACCAGCATCAGTTAGGGGTCGACCAAAATTGATCAGACAGGAACCGATGTCGGTCATCTCTAGACAGACAGAGACTGATATCGATCATCTGTGCGTTCTAGAACTGGTCTAATTTTAGACAAAGAGTCAGTTTACATGTAAAGACTAATTTTAGTCTTGAGTCTGCGTTTCTAATTATTGTAATTAAGAAGTCTAATTATTGTTTGGTTTGGGATCTATTTAAGAGACCCATGTGGCTATATTGTAAGCAAGGATCAAGGACAAGGAAGAGATCCTTTCGAGTGTAAGATCAGTTGATCTGCAGGTGTGCAAGATTAGGGGAGATCTATATGGTAATTAAGATTAGTTAGATCTGCAGGTGTGCAAGATCAAGGAGATCTACTTGGAGTACTTGGTGGACTGGAAGTGGGCAACAATGGTTGAGCTGATTGTCACTTACTGGTGGAGGGAACAACTCTGTGTTTGAGTTGTGATTGTAATTGATTGAGAGAGAGAGAGAACTCTTGAGGGAGAATTACTGTATGCCCAAGAGGTGTGGGAAGAGTGAGATTTCTTTATTGTATTTCCTTCTGGAAGAGTGTTTATACAAGATTGTATTGTCTCTCATATTCTGTGCTATTTCTGAATTCTAGTTACATATTACTTTTGGTTTAATTCCGTGTTTAGTTGCTTATACAAAGGTAATCAAGTGTGCTCTTAGGAGTGGATCCTGACAATCTAGATGAAACACATTATTTGGAAAGGACTAATAAATGCATATAAATATTAATAAAATATATGAAGATCAGAAACATGGATATATAAATTTAGTGATAGAAACTTATATACCACTCACTAATGAATACAAAAGAAACCATTGGGAAATGATAAAATATAACATATATTATAATATATCACTATTACTAGATCCTTTTGGTATATATAAATGATGTTTATTAGAGAAACATACACTTTGGACATGAACATGTATGGTACATTCACATTTATAATCCATGTTATGAATGATGCATTACTCTATAATTTAATAGAATATGTATAGTATATCAATAATATATATTATGGGTGAATGAATATACCCTATTACAATGATACGAACAATAAAAGTAATTGGTTTATATTATTTGATTTGTCATAAATCAAGATAATTACATGTAAGTCTGTGTGAATTTAATTTCTTCATGTTGATTTTAATATGATAATAAATTCGAATAAGTGATTATACTATATAATGTATTATATGACCTCAATTCATTTTACATCAAATTTGTGGATATAGTAAGTGGTTATATAATATAATTTTTTTATTATCTTATACATACTAAATATAAATGGATTTAAATTCAATCAACTAAGTAAATAAAAAGCCAATCCAAGTCCATATATATATACATAGTTATATAATTTTACATATTGTGTGTGACTATACTAAAAAACAACTATATATTGGTCAAATTCATTTGGAACAAGGGCTATGTTAAATACTACTTAGTGGGTTAGTAAATGACTATTGTTTCACTAAAGGTTAATCTAAATTCAAATTATATGTATTTTTAACTATGATTTTAATATAACATAGTCCACTTATACCTATTAAGATTTATTGGTTAGCATATTGTATATTGAACCATTTTAAACTAGTGTGTGATACATACCATAGGTATTCTAGTATGTATGAGGATGAATATATATATAGAGATTATGTATATAAATACATTGGGATGTTTACCTGTGGCATAGATTTTTATTAGTATACTATCATAGCTTCAAGTGTTTCATATATCTGGGTACTTGATGAAACTTTTGTGTATTAGTTAAGAGTAATTTGAATATTTTTGAATACTTTTATGTGAAACCTGATATGAAATTTTAGATATTCTTGATAACTTGAGTATGGAGTTATTTATGCTTTGATTGTATCAATATGAAATTTTATTTAGTGAGGGATACAAACTATGTAGGACAGTTACATTGTAGAATCCCTTATCTTATAGAGATCACCAATATACTTCATGAACAAAGAAGTTATAATGATTTTTAAAATCATATGGGTTTTTTTTATTATATCTATAAATTATTGTTAGTATACAGTAGGAAAATCTTATGTGCAGTTTACATTATGAGTATATTGATATGTACTAGTGTTTAAACATATATAGTAGATATCAGTTTGTTGTGATTCGTGTATATAAGCTATTTTTCTTTTGATTGGTAGAGACTAAGTTATTTATTTATTCATAGGATGGGAGACTATTTACTTATGCATACAACCTCTTAAAATATAACAAATTGTTTAAATGAAGGACTATGATTTTGTGAGAATTATGATTGACTGATAAAATTGAATAATGTAAAGATGGACTGTGATAATAGTACTTATCATATAATTTACTATATTTAACCTAATTATGGAAGTTAGAAGTATAAAGTTGATACATAGATTATAACTAGTTGGTATAAATCATAATTGCTTGCTTAATATCTTGGTTTAAGAGACATTTAACTCTTGAAATTATAGGACATTTAAATATTCCTATTCTTAGCATGTTTTATGATTCTTAGTAGGAAGTTCATAATTTCTTATCTTATAGAAACCATAAATATAATTGATGAACAAGAAAGTTATAATGATTGCTAGAATCATATGGTGTTCATGAATAGAGATATAAATGATTATTAGTATACAGTAGGGAAAACTTGTGTGCAGTTCACATTATGAGTATATTGATATGTACAAGTGTTTAAACATATATAGTAGATTTTAGTTTATAATGATGTGTGCCTAAGAGTTATAGTTCATTTTATTAGTGGAGATAAATTTATAGATTATTGAAGGATGGGAAACTATTTACTTATGTGTATAGCCTCTTAAAATATAACAAATTGTTTGAATGGACTATGATTTCATAAGAATTATGACTCTCTTTATTATGATTGGCTGATAAAATTGAATAATGTAATGATGGACTATGATTATAGTACTTATCATAAAATGTAATATATTTAACTACTTATGGGAATTAGATGTATGCATTCCATACATAGATTATACCCAATTGGTATAAACCACAATTACCTACTTATTATTTAGGATTAAGAGACATTTGACACTTGAAATTATAGGACATTTGATTATTCAAGTTCTTAGATTTTTTTGATTGTTATTATTAAGTAATGTATATGAGTTTATTGGTTATATATATGTTAACCCAATGTCACATTGTTGGTACTCATTAAGTACTAAGACATACTTCACTAGCATACTAGCATCTCAATGCTAGATGAAGGTAATCTAGTTAAGTGGTGTGTATTAAATTGACTAATCCTATAGATAAATAATTATTTAAAAACCTTGGCTAGGTAATGTTAGTGAGACATTATCATTTCATGTGTATGATTTACATGTTTGTGAGATATATTGATTAGAATGGGTTTCTTTGTGATAAACCACATGTTTAGTTTTATAAATCATAAAACACACAGGTATTAGTTTATCTCTATGAATTCTTACACCATCACTATCTACTAATCCATGAAGGGAGGGACATTCCCTTATAGGATTTGTGTGGGGAATCGATGCTCTATGGTTGGTGTGGAAAGTGTTTGGATAATGCTCTTACTCCCCATAGCATTACTTATTTAGAGATGACACTTGAGATTTGTAGAGATACTTGAGTCCGAGAACTCATGCTCTGTAGAGATTTAAATCTTGTATTTTCTAAATTGTATTGTATTTATTATGATTGAGATATTATATTTAAATATATTTAATTATTACTTATCTGTACTTTGGCAGCAGGGGTTGTATCATTATACCATTTATGCATAAACATTTGTAATTACTTTCCATATTTGATTATGATGTGTTTCATATCTTGATAGTGATTAATGATGGATGTACATAAATATTTAATTAAAAATTGGTATACTTAGAGTAGGATGTCATGTTCAAAGTAAATAAATTATCAATTAAACAATGAAAATAATTAAATATTACTAAAATTTAAGGTTAACAAGTGTTATTTTTAGCACTTATCTCTTCAACATGGTAAAATCATCGATTAATGTCTTCTTAAGATGAATTATAGAAATGTTTAGACTTTCTCACCCAAAATGCGATTCTGGACTAGAAACACATAGGAAACAAATAAATTTTGAATGCAAAATGAAGAATTTTATGTTTGAGTTTTGGTTTTTATTTTTTTGGTTACACAGTTTATGTGATCGTGTTATTAATTCAATCACTTTATTGAAAGCAATAATAATGTGATTTCATTATTTATGCGATCGCATTATTTAATAATATGATCATGTTATGGCTTGGTAATTACTAAGCCATAAATTAAATAAAGAAATTATGTTAATTTAAATAAAACAATTATGTTAATTTAATAACATGATCTTATTATTTAATAATACGATCACATTATCATAAATGTCTAAGTAATTATCACCCAACTCTATGCACTTACCCACTTGTCAAATTCAGTCCTATAGACATATGCATGTATATTGTGGAGTGGTTATTCATTAATTTTGTATACATTGAAAATGTAGTATTTTTAGTTCCTTTTCATCATCATACTTGTTAAGGGATACATGGAGTAGTGGTAGTATTGACATGTTATATTTATCAAGAGCTACATAGAGTAGCGGTGATATTAACTTTTACACATCATTCTTTCCAAGTTTCTTAAACAGTTTTATTAGAATGGTAAATACACTCTCTGAGATAGAAAGATGTGAAGAGGGACTATGAGGCTATGTGAACTCTACCTAGACATCTATTTTTGGATTTTATGATATCATGTAATTTTGGTTGAGCCTAAATTTGATAACTCAGTGAAAATTTCACTGAGATATGTGGGACCCTTCGAGGTTTTAAAAATAGTTATTCTTGTAGCATATAGGGTGGTCATGGTAGAAACATTCATATTAAGTGACACTCACAAAATTTGTTTGCATAATAGAAAGATGTTATAGTGTAAGGTCTCGTAGGACCAATACCCTTAGGATAGTGCTACTTTTGAGAACTATGATGAGTTCTATATCTGATTTTCACATCTATTTGCTTGATTTTATGCTTTATACTATGTTGTTTCTTCAATGAACAATGTTTTAAATTTAGAACTTATTTTTGAATAAGAGTCATATGGAATGACGAATAGCTTTAGGAAAGAAGAATGTTACATCCCAATTCCTTTATAAGCTATCTTACTTAATTATTCATGTATTTTATATAGTTGATAACTTGATTTGTTTATTACTAATTAAGTTGTAAGTCATATATTGTTATGGGGTAGTTTTATGTTTCTTAGATTTTATCATTTAACTACTATGAATTAGTTTTAGTGTATATTTTTTATATTGAGATCATGTTAATTTTTTATTTCAATAATATTTTATAATATTTATGTCATGATGTTATAATCTAACTATTTGTTTATTGTCAATTTGACGGAGGAGAAATTCATCCCTTAGATCATGAAAGAAAAAAAGCATCATCGAAGAGGTTGATGTAGATGGACTTGGTGGGGGATGATATAGAAATTAGATAGAACCCTTCACAAATGACATTAGTTAGTACATGTTAGATACATAATGAAATGGTTAGCATAATGTGTTTTGGATGCTGATTGCATTTGGACAAATGTTATGCATACTACTTGTGTGATTTATTCGTAGTTGAAATTAATTGTTTGATATAACATTATGAAAAATTAAATTCATTTTTTATTATATAAAAGAGGAACATAATTGACTTACATTAGTCATTATTTACCAATGCTCGGCTAGTAGTAGATAAATTGATTTTGTCTTAATATAAATAAATATATTAAGATAAGTCTTAATAAATTTGGTAAACTATTTAAATAATAAATAAAATCAAATAATATAAGGTAACTGTTTTAAATATATAAAATAGGAAAAAAATAAAATTAGAAAGAAAGTCATAAAAAAGAGGGGAAATGGCTTTTAAAAGTGAAAGCAATACTAATTAGGAAAAACAAGAGAAAACATTAGATTTTTAAAAAGAAGAAAAAGATATATGTATTCATTAAAAGGGAGAAGAAGATATAAGAGGGTGGCAACAGGAAGATAAGAAAGGGAGTGAAGCATAGGATGAAGGGGGAGTGAAAAAACCAAAGAGGAAGAATGGAGAGGAGGTAGCTCATAGAAGAGAAAGAAGATTGGAGAAGACAAATAATCAAATGGAAAAGATCATCAATGTGATCTTTGCCAGGTAGGCATTGCATTTAATTTCTATATATTTATATGAATTGTGTAAATAAATATAGCTATATCTTCTTGAATATATATATATATATATATATATATATATATATATATATATATATATATATATATATATCGTTGATATTTACCAAGAACACACACACACACACACACACACACACACACACACACACACACACACACACACACACACACACACACACACACACACACACACACAACTGATTAGGTCTCAAATCTAAATTATATATAAATTTATATAAGTTAAACATGATTACACATATGCAATGAGGCCATGGTGTTATATAGCATATATTTTGACTAATTCTATAGCATATATTGAATTAACATGATATTGATTGAGTCCGAATATATCATGCAATTAAATCACTATAAAAACTTAAGTCACTATGTATATGTAATAATTTATATATATTTTGTAATAAATATATCTATTATATAATTAAGTTTTTGTATGTGTTATATGTGGTTTATTCGAAACATGGAGCAATGATATGCTAATATTGGTGGAATTAATATATGAAGCAATATGAGTAAAGCCATAGTAATTATTAGATAAATATGTATGTTATAGCTATAAGATTTTTTAAATATGTATTGATTTATAGATAAAATTGTGTCATAAATTTTTTAATCGACATTTAAATTCACACTCCATGAACCATCATCAGGGTGAGAGAATCGTATTCCATCTATAAATTTTTTTATTTAGGATAGAATATTTTCTTTTAATAACTAGGAACCCTAGACCCTAGGAGACAATCCAACAAGATAGGGCCAAAAATCACCCCAAAACCACACAAAACATAAAATAAATCAAGGCAAGCCTAAGGACTATAACCAGCTCAAAAGTTACCAAAAACTAAATAAAGTGGCATTTAAAATAACATACCTTCGAACTTATAAATGAAACAAATAGTAATGGCCATCAAGCCATATAATACAAAGAATACTTTAACAACACTAAAATGAAGAGAGTCTCTCTTTTTAGTTTTTTATTTGAGATCTGAGAGACATAATTAATCTATCTAGTTATTTTTTATCTCTTCCTTTCCTTTCACTAGCTTCCACCCATTCCCTTCCTCTAAATTTGGCAATATGGGTATGCATAAATCTCAAATAGGCTCTGGAATTTCATTCGTAGAAACTTTTATTAATCCTTCCCCTAAATATGAGTTAAGAAATTTCACAAATTTGACAGTTTCCCCAATTTGAGATTCAAAAGTCATCTCTAAAGTCTACTCAATCTTTTTTGAGTCTAAATCTAGTGTTTCCTTCCCATATATATTCATGTCTTTTGACTCATGATCCTTGACTAAATGTTCAATCAGTGTTTCTAGAATCATTTCCAGTTTAGCTTCCCCTGAATTTGTTTTGCATTCCATTGTTAAATGTTCTACCCCTTCATCTTTCCAACAATATTACATCTTTTATGTTTCATACTAGGGTAATCATTTATAAGATGTCATATGAGGAAAAATTTATGGAATATAAATGGGAATCACTCATATTCTATCAGCTGAACCCATATTATATTCCTTACATCCAACTCCACATGAGTTGGAAGTTCTTTATAAAGGTCGACATAGAAAATTAACTTGGCATAAGTGGGATGACCTTGTTTCAAAGTTAAGGAATCTAGATACCAAAACTCTCCAACAATATCTCTAATATCCTTTAAAAACCCCATATGTTGGAACTATAGGGGAAGATTTTGTAAATGGATCCATATAGGTTTTATGTTAAAAATTACAATATGAGGGTTAAAGTTGGGGTGTTGAGGTTTAAACATCAACCAATGATTCTCCCATACCCATAACTATTTCAAAATAATTTTTTTTTCAGTTATAAAATATAAAATAACAATAAAAGTACCTATTTCATAGTGGCAAATGGTGATTCATCCATATAAATGAGGTTGTCACTTATCTATAATCTAAGTATGGATATCTCTAAGAGAAGGCCAAAAACCTTCAAATTTACTAATAATTCTGAACATGGATAAATAATCATCCATACCCATAATCACTTCAAAATTTATGCTTCCAAAATTAATAATAGAGTTGATAGTTGCTAAGGATATGTATTTAACCCTTACATTTCTCTAGGTAGCATCAACATATAATTTTTATGGTTAGAAAGCCTCCATTATCATGGCATCAATCCCAAGAGAAGCCTTTGATGAAACTTCTTGAAGCCCTTTGCTAGCCAAAAAATTTGATTTACCTATATTGATGTCCTTCAAATCATTTGCTGGTTCCCCTACCAATCTTAAAAATCCAGTTATCTTATTTATGTATGTCATCATTGTAGAGCCAAATTTCATCTTACGAGTAGCTACCACTACAAGAAAACTAGGTTTATTAGACGACTTAGGTAGAGGTTCCTTCTAAGTGCTTCAATATATCCCTCCATTATTAGATCTTCCAATGGAGTCTTCCACTATTGTCATATTATTCACGTCATCACTATGCATCCATAAAACCCTTGATTCCACCACTTCCATAGCATGTTTCCAAAATAGATATCACTATAAGTTATAAACTTAGTAGGACTATTGCATCTTTGTGCAATTTAAATCACTATATGTTATTAAAATTTTGAGTTAATCTAGAAAACTCTTATGACGATAGAAAATTATATATAAATCCATGCTTTGTTTGGCATAGATTAATAAATTTACAGACTAATGAAATATATAAATATGTTAAACATAGCTATAGTGATTTAGTGATAGCAATCTATATAGTAATCACTAATGAATACAAAAATTGCCATTGAAAAATGATACAATATAACATATATTACAATATATCATTGTTAGTGGATCCTTTGGGTTTATATAATTGATCATTATTAAAGGAAC
This sequence comes from Torreya grandis, assembly GCA_037957365.1. Taxonomy (NCBI): domain Eukaryota; kingdom Viridiplantae; phylum Streptophyta; class Pinopsida; order Cupressales; family Taxaceae; genus Torreya; species Torreya grandis. The sequence continues at coordinate 2,541,377 of JARHVA010001497.1, forward strand.
ATATACCTTGGACATGAACACGTATGGTACATTCACATATATATTCCACCTTATACATGCCACATTACTCTATAATCTAATATAATATATATTGTATATAAACATTCTATACTACGAGTGAATGAATATACCCTATTATGATTACATGAATAATAAAAGTAACTAGTTTATATTATTTGATTAGTCAAAAATCAGGATAATTACCTATATGTCTATGAAAATTTAATTATTTCATGTTGATTTAAATATGATAATATAATCAAATAAGTGATTATACTATATAATGTATTATATGAGCTCAGTTCTTATTACATCTAATCCAAGGATATAATATAATTTAGGTATTATCTTATGCATACTAAATATAAGTGGAGGTTAATGTAATTGATTGAGTAAATTAGAAGCCAAGCCAAGTTCATAAATATACTTAGCTATATAATTTTAGAGACTATGCATGACTATACTCCAAAATAACTATATATTTGTAAGAGTTCATTTGGAATAAGGGCTATGTTAAATAGTACTTAGTGGTTTGGTATACGACTTAATTATTCCACTAATTCTTACTATAAATTTGGGCTATATGTATTGTTAATGATGAGTTTACTATAACATAGTCCACTTATAGGTATTGAGAGTTATAGTTTAGTGTATTGTATATTAAAACATTGTAAACTAGTGTATGATATGTACCATGGGTATATTAATATGTATGAGGATTTATACATAAATATAGATTATGTATATAAATATATTGGGATGTGTGACTATGGCATAAATTTTAACTAGTATAGTATCATAGCTTTAGGTGTTTCATATATCTGGGTACTCGATGAAACTTTTATGTATAAGGTAAGATTAATTTGAATCTTATCGAATGGTTATTTACAAATACTAATATAAAAGACTAGATAGTCTAGAGAACTTGAGTATGCATCTATTTAAGCTTTGATTATTTCAATATTGAATTATATTTAGTTAGAGATAAAAACTACGTAGGAGAGTTACATTGTAGAATGCCTTATCTTATAGAGATTATCAATATACTTCATGAACAAGAAAGTTATAATTATTGTTGAAATCATATGGAGTTCTTGATTAGAGATATAAATGACTACTAATATATAATAGGGAAAATCTATGTGCAATTCACATTATGAGTATATTGATATGTACAAGTGTTTAAACATATATAACAAATATTAGTGCATTGCAATGCATATCTATAAATTATAGTTCTTTTGATTGGTATAAATTAAGCTATAGATTCTTAAAGGATGGGAAACTACTTACTTATGCATATAACCTCCTAAAATATGAAAAAATGTTTAAATGAAGGACTATGATTTCATGAGAATTATGATGCTCTCTATTATGATTGACTGATAAAATTAGATAGTGTAATGATGGACTATGATATTAGTACTTATGATAAAATGTAATATACTGAACCTAATTATAGAAATTAGATGTATAAAGTTTATACATAGATTATACTTAGTTGGTATAAACTATAATTGGTTGATTATTATTCATGATTATGAGACATTTGACTCTTGAAATTATAGGACTGGTTATTCATGATTGAATAGTGTGCTCATATATAATGAACTATGTTATTATGGGATGTCATCGAGTGTATTTTATTTAAAAACTATAGTCTAAGCATATGTTACATGTGGGTGGTACAAACTATAAAAATTATATCTAGATTCATTTATACATTTGATGGACTAAATATATGCATGTAGCATGTTTTATGGTTGTTAGTAGAGAATGTATTGTGTCTGCTTACGAAAAATAGAGTATGTAACTTTATATATATATATATATATATATATATATACATATACATATATATATATATATATATATATATATATATATATGTATATATATATGTATATGTATATGTATATATATAAATATATATATATATATATATATATATATATACACACACACAGATATATGTGTGTGTGTGTGTGTGTGTGTGTGTGTGTGTGTGTGTGTGTGTATGTGTATGTGTATATATATATATATGTATATATATGTATATATGTATATATATATATATATATATACATATACATATATATACATATATATATATATATATATATATATATATACACACACATACACATACACACACACACACACACACACACACACACACACACACACACACACACACACATATATATACACACACACCCACACACACACACACATATACATACACACACACACACGCACACACACACACACACACACACACACACACACACACACACACACACACACACACACATATATATACACACATACACATACACATACACATACACATACACATACACACACACACACACACACATATATATACATATTGTGAAGATTTATTCATATCTTTGAAGAACTACGTGTATGCATTTAGTTATTCTTGTTCTTAGTATGTTTTGTGATTGTTAGTTGGAATTAATATGTATGAATATATTCATTATATACATGTTAATCCAATCTCATATTTTTTGTATTGATTAAGTAATGAGATAGAATTCTCTAAATTAATAGCATCACAATGTCAGATGAAGGTAATATGATCAAGTAGTGTGTATAAAATTGACTGATCCTAGAGATCCATAACTATTTGAAAACATTGTCTAGATAATGTTAATTAAATATTGTCATTTCATGTGTATGATTTACATATTTATGTGATATATTGATTAGAATAGACTTCTTTGTGATACATTGCATGTTTAGTTTTATAAATCATACAACACATGGGTACTATCTTATCTCTTTAGATTCCTGCACCATTACTATCTATTCATCTGTGAAGGGAGAGCCATTCCCTCATGGGATTTTTTAAGGAATTGATGGTTTGTGGTTGATATGTAAAAGTGATCGGATGATGTTCTCCCTCCCCATAGTAGTACTTATTTGCAGATGACACTTGGTATTGCTAGAGATATTGGAGTTTGGTAAATCATGCTCTATGCAGCTCTGTATCTTGTATTTTATATATTGTATTGTATTTTTTATTATTGAGATATTATCCTTGATGAGATTTAATTATTACTTATTTGTACTTTGGTAGCATGGGTTGTATCATTGTACCAATTGTGGCTGAATATTTATAATTACTTTCCATATTTGATTATGATGTGTTTCATATGTTGATAGTGATTAGTGACGGATATACATCACATGTTTAATTTACATTTGGTATACTTATATTATTATATCTAGATCACTAATTAAATTATTATGATGAATTCTAATAAAAAATGTGTTGATCAAATTAAAAAAATCATGCTTTTCTTAAGTCAAATTCAATAGGGTTGTTACATGTGTTATCAGAGTTGTGGCTTGAACTCTAAGACCTAATGAGTCCATTAGCATTCTTATATCCTTCTATAACTAGTGTGAACTTTAATAACATGCCACTAAGCAGGAAAACCTCAAGATGCAAGATAACATTTAGTATTGTATTAGTTAAGTGATGTGTATAGGTAGTATGTCAAGGCCTGATAGTATGCAAGTTTGAAAGAGACAATGAGGTTCCTATAGATTTGTAATAGTATAATGGAAGAGTAAAAATCATAACATATCTTGTAAGTGTAATATAATAGTATGTTATGACCATATTTGTACTTGTAAGTCATGTGTGATAAATGTATGCCAAACTTGTTATTGTCAAGTACCTAATAGTATCTACACTATCCTCTATTTCATAGTACTAATTCAATCTTCCCCTAGATCCACCATGCCTAGCCCTTATGTGGTGCATATTTTAATAAAGCATAAATAGTATTTCAATAGCAAGGTTTATTTATCTAACATTAATTCTCTAAAAACATTTTCCCAATCCCAATACTCTCTAGAAATACTCATTATGTCTAATACAATGCTTAAATTGATGGAAAGTTGGTATGATAGGTTATGTCATTCATTTCTTATATTGCCTAAATTGTGGCTCTTATATCCCATTTAGATAGGTTATAAAGTGTTTAGGAATGAATAGTGATAAGGGAAGGAGATATAGGCCCCAAGATAAAGGTAAAATTCTCAAATAAGAGTCTAAATCGAACTAGTGATCCATATGTAATAAAACAAAATATTATCATTGTAATTACAAGATTTATACCAAAATCGAGTGTCTATAGTATATGAAATATAAAACTTAATAATCAATACATTATAATGACCAAGTGGTAAAATTTGTGACCTCCTCATTGATAACAGCAATTCTAACCAATTTATTTATCATCTTTATTCATAATTTTCTTTTTTTGGGTAAGTATGTGCACTTTTTTTAAGTTTCTTATCATTTTATTCAATAGATCCCTTGTATTTTGGTTTTCAATCTTTTGGGGGCATGGGGTCTTTGCTTTATAATTTCAATTATAAAAAATATATTCATAAAAAATGACTTTAAAATGTGCAAAATAAATTATCTTTGCTAATAATATATATGCATTTGTAGATCATGTACTGCAATCCAACGTAAAATCAAAAATACTATGCAACTTTTTCAAAAACTAAAAAAAATGTACATAATATTCTTGAGACATTTAAAAAAACATTACATACAATTTTTATTCAAAAACTCTTGTACTTGTAAATATAGACTATGAAAGCAATAACTATGTTACATATGCAATATTGTTTGTAACATATGCAATATTGAGGTAGAAATGAAGGTAATCAAACTAGCGCGGGATATGTTTTTTTCAAACTCAAAAAATAGTTTCCAGCGTGGAAAGGGAATAAAACAAATGTCAAAACATTAAACTTCGTTGAGTCATGTGACGTGGAACTAGGCTTGGAGAAATTGAGAAAGAATAAAAGTTGAATATGAGTAATGACTCTAACACGCACTAAGTCTGTGCATGCTCGTTAATAGATCTACTAGGAAGATGGACATGCCTCGGAAAAGTATAATTTATCCATCTTCCTATACTGAGCATGAATAGACTAAGAGAAGAAAAATAAAAGGCGGCGGCGTAGCACAGCGAAGGGGGACACTCTTAGCCTGAGAAATTTTGACCTTATTCAGGCATGTATTCTCTTAATTTGAGTTTTAATTTCCTATGTATTTGGGCGTAGTACAGAAACAACAGAACATTTAACTTAGGCGCCTAGTAATTATATTAGCCGTGGTTGTTTGACGTTCATTGTAACCTGTGCATATCATTCTTGCACCAAAGTAATGGAGCCCAAACTCGGTTCAATGTTGGGTGCGTGCGTTATCAGGCTTCTTCACACACTTTTGGGTGGGGCAAAAATGATCCTTGCCGGAACTATTAGGTTTAATGATAGGCCGATCATTAGAATGCAAAACAAACGCTCTTTGCTCCAATAACTAATTCACAGAATTGCTTAAACTCCAGTTTTCTTAAACGTATTACAACTTTCTTGTTTCAATATATAATATTGGCATCGAAAATGAAGAATGTGGAACTTAGTGCTCATGTTGTTCCCTCCACGATGTAGTAACGTTAGTTTGATGTGTTCTGGAACAATAAGAACAGGCTGAGAAAATGTATTAGTGCGACGAGGTATTGCATTTTCCTAAAAAAAGGTGTGGGGAGGGAGGACCATCTCTTATTGATGTTTTCTGAATAGGGTAACGATTAGTGCATGCAAGCTTCAAATCTTGGTGAACTAACGAATTGTCTAAGAAGGCAGACACTCATCTAGGCGTTCATGTATATTTTGCTGTACTGGTTTCTATTCTCGTTGCAGTGAAGGATTGTAGCTCTGTTGGATTCATCGCGGCTATCTGTTCTAAACCAGGTGGTTTAAAAATTACACAAATCTGACAATGTGGACATTTGTGATATTGTATTGGTGACTTAAGTCCCTGCATTTTTTCATACAGTTCGTGTTACTTCAGTGCAGTCCCATTTTCTGAATAAGGTTGTCAACTTTGTTATAAAATATGCCAACTACAAATCCATAATTGACTTTTACGGTCCTTTTTCTTGTAAAGAACTTTGGTGCATATCTTGTAATCACGACATTCCTAGAGGTGACATACACCCTAAATGTGAATACCTATGAAACTGGGCTGCGTCCCATGGTATAACCAGTTCTAAACCGGCAGTGGATTTGGTTAGACAAAAATGTTTGATCATAATTGAGGAGCTCAAAGTAATAAGTGGATGATTTCTCAGCTTGATAGCCATTAAGGTTAGTATTATGTATGACGAGCCCAAAACATGAAAGTTAATATTGTGAATTATTTAACTTTATATACTTAAGGAGCTCAATGTAATAAATGGATGATTTCTCAGCTTGATAGCCATTAAGGTTAGTATTATGTATGAGGAGCCCAAAACATGAAAGTTAATATTGTGAATTATTTAGCCATATATACTTAATTATTAAGTGTTTGGAAAAAAAAAGTATAAATACTTTTGAACAGAGAGCATCGTGTGACATCAATATGAAACATTGGTTTGTGTTAATTTAAAGAGTTCAATCTATTTTTGTGTTAGCTTGGAGAAAGATCAATTTATGATAGTTTTGACAATATCTTTATGTTAGTTATGAGGAAATAAAATTATTTTTATTTTATTTATTATCTTAGGTTAATATGCATTTATACATTATATGTTTATTGATAAACTATTGTGATCAAAGATTTTTTTTATTTTTATTTTTTTAAAAAGCATTATGATAACTTGTTGATGATTAAGTGTAGAGCATGAATTGAATGGAAATAATAAGTTCATGATGAATCTTTGTTTTGAGAATGTGCTAGTCATTATGAAGGATGCAGTTGAAATGTTTCTTCTTTCTCTCTTTTTGAATGCAAATATTTCCCATTCTTCTTGACTATAGTCTTCTTTGAGAGTACTATTTTATTGAGATAATACTTGGAAAAGAGATGTACACTTTACATAGTTAGATGATTATTCAATGCATAATTATTAATACATCTTGGTTGATTACAATTAGTCCTTGGATGTGTTTAAATAAAAAAGAATATCATACTTCATGTATCCTTGCAGTGTGTTCGTTATGTTAGGAATTATGTCACTAAAGATGAGTAAGGAAACAATCCATTTACGAAACTTCCTATCATACAAACCATAACTATCTTACTTATCTCCTAAAATGAAATTATTTACTCATTATGTATCATTTATGTATAAAATGAAAGTATCACCTTCTTTTAAATTATATTGCTTTCCCTTGCAGAGGAAGTTGGTATTCTTCATGCTGATATCATATAATGGTTCTCTACTTTCTCATACTCCATTATTGACAATTTTTTAATTGTCTTTGAAAAATGTTAGATATAAATAGGAAATGTATTTATGTTTGAATTGAGCTGCAATTTGAAAATAATTTGAAATGGATCATCAAGAATAAAATATTTTGATTATATTTTACTTTGTCGATCCACTTTTGAACAAAAAAAAGGGAACACAAGATATCATTCTTATTCTTTTAAGCCATTGGAATCATTTGAGGGTATGGACTATAATTTTTGATCCTTGTTAAAAAAAATTTCTTTTAAGTCACATGGCTAATCTACTGGTAACCCATCGTGTTTATTCAGAAGGATATTGCTAGATTGATTGATGAGGTAATCGGTTTTCCCTCATGGCTTCCATCAATGTCTTGGTTGTTAGTTGTAATCCTTAGACTTGTCATCTATAGTGAAGGGAAAATATAGTCTTATCAATGGTTAAATCTAATTGGATGGATCAAGACATTGAACCTTATAGACATATTTCTATTTTAATTAGTTTCAATAAATTTGTGTTAAGCAGTATGATTGATTCTTACTAAATTGAATTTTTATTAGACACAAGTATTTATATATTCATGTCCCTTAAAGTGGATGTGATCAATTGTATTAGTTATTCAAACTTCGAGTATTTAAATGAATTTTGAGGTGGTGACTTAAACCCTACACCTAATTAATTGATTATTAGAATCATAATTTGGGTTGTATACTTGAATTGTAGTGACATAATTGATACTATTATAGTATGTTACCTTCCTTGTGCTTGTATATTCCTTTAAATAAATCGAATGAAATAAACATAAAATATTAAACCTTCTACCACAAATTTATTAGGGAAATTAGTGAGATATGACCTCTTTATCTTATTATAGTAGCATTTGTGAGTTCTTCCTGAATTACAAGATCTTGATAATAATTTATTATTACTATAATACTTTTTTATTTCAAATTCAAAGGCTTGAAAAAAACCCTTGTGCTAAGATTAAATTTTTATTAAAAATGGAATGTCTAATGGAGTTGATAATTAAGAGTATATGACTAGCTTGTGGAGATGGCACATGTTAACTTCTATCTAAAATAAAGGAAATGATTAAGATTTTTTATACATCAAAATTTTATACAATGCTATTATAAGAAGTATTGGGTCTCTTCAAATAAATTAGTGTAATATTGTAATTATAATTTTTTAAGGAAGAAAATCAAACTCCCTTGAGTACAATGAATATATAGTTGAATTAGTGATTAACATGTGCTTGGAAAGAAATTCTTGTGAAAAATGAATAGAATGCTAAGGGTGTGGTAATATTGTTATCTTATTGATATTCTCTAGAAATAATTGAAAATTAATCAGTTGAGAGTGATGCTATACTTAATCTATCATAAAAAATGATGTGTAGATTTATGTCTATAAATAGATATTAAATCTTTAACTTGGTTAAATTAGTAATAGTATTATTATCTTGAGAATATGTTTGAAATTTGTTTGTTCACTTAATCTAGGTAGTAAAATTTTAGAGGCACCTTACTATTAACTAAATATAAACCTTGATAATACTTAGAGGATTTATCGTTGTATTAGAGTATGGTTAGAAATCTTCCTAGTTCTTATTTGCATTGATTGTATTTGTGCCTTGTTTATAAGGTACTAAGGATTAATAACATGATTAGTGGACTATGTATACACATAATATTTTTGAAATTTATCATATTTTTATGATTTATCTCATGCATCAACCTATCAAGTTTCAATTTCTCTGAGTGCACACGTTAAAGGGTGTATTAGAAAAGGGGTGGGTAGACCATTGGTGCTTCGTGAGAGACATTGTTGTCTAATCTATCCTACCTATATCCAATACATTTCCATTATACTTGATACCCTAAAAAATCATCCTCCTTATAACCCTTTATTATAATAGGGCCCATATTTTGTACTATATCAACCCAGATCAATGTAGTAGTTATTCATTACTACAAATTTTTAAACTAAGTTGAATCAACAAGATGTGGTCTAAAAGTAATGATAGATACTTTATAAGTAAATCATCCTTTGTTGACCTAGTTCAAGGTTAAATTACCATACCTTAAACTAGATCAAGACTATTAAATGGTGTCAGATATAAATTTACGAAGGGTTAGGGTCACTCACCACTATAAATACAAGTCCCTATTTCATATAATAGAGAGGAATATTAATTTCACATTGTCATTGCTCAAAATTGAGCATGAATCTACATTTGGAGAAGTCATTTCTTATATCTTGTCTTGGAAGGAAAAAACTTGTCTTTTGAAGTCTTGGATGTAATAGGAGGATTCATTTTAGCCCAGAGTTTGATTCAACCATTTTATCTTTACAACCACAATGATATATTTTAAATTATCATTGGCGAAGAGGGAGATTGAGGCTTCACAGGTTTTGTTTAAGGTATGTATATTTTAACCCAATCTTTTTCATTTGATAGATAGAAGTTGCATAATTAATATCTTGAATGAATATAACTCCTTGTTTGAGTCTCCTATACACTAATACTTAGTACTCTAGTAAGGTTTTGCAAACCTAGAATTAACTACCTTAGGTGATTTAGGTCCTCATTTTCCCACAACATTTTTAGTTTGTTTTTAACCATCCCCCTTATTTGTGTTGCTAGCTTGACAATACTAGATTAGATTAATTCAAATATTAAAATACCTAGTTAGAGTTATTTCATTATATTAATTGCCTAGAGGCTTTAGAAACATCTTTATTGATATTATTTGATAAATGATCCTAATGTTGGGTTTAGTAGATCCATTTGGCCATATCCAGATACATTCAGTATCAATTATCTCTATTTGAATTACCTTCTTTGAGTCTAAATCTCTTTCATAAGATAAGTTACAAGTCAATCCTAGTTCATTGCATACATTTTTGTGAACCAAACAAGAATTAGCCATTGATTTTTGTCTTTCATAAAAATATATCGTTGTGGCTTGATAAAAATTTATTCTTCTATTTTTTTTAGTGGGTTACATCAATGTAAGTTGATCTAATCTAATCTATATGTGTTTTCAAGAAACTATATGGGCCCAAGTTGATATAATTTCATTCCTTTGTGTTTTTTTAGTACAATACATACACATAGTGTGATATAGTCTTAAAATTAAATGTAGATTATTTTGTTCTATCATCTAACTATATCAGCCAAGTCTGATCTAGTTTTATTTACCAAGTTATTTTATACGATACTATATTAACCCAATCTCTTGTAGTTTTATTTATTCATTTTTCAAATCATTTTTATTATCTAAATTGATTTAGTTTTTTTTCTAAAAATTTAATTCTATCAAAAACTATTTTACTCCTACTATAGCGGCCTTGTTTGATATAATTATAAATTCATTACATCTTTTTGTCAAATTGTATTGACCTTAGTGGATGTAGTTTACTTTTTTATAACAAAATTTATCAACTCTATATGATTAAGTTTATTCTTCCTATTTTTATCTAGAATTACACATACTATACTGAACAACATCGATATAATTATATACTATATGGACAAATACATTTGTTTGAACTGATATAATTCTATGTGATTTCATTTTTTAGCATTCTCTTTCAAGTTGACTACTCATTTATTTTAATTCATTGAATGATGTAAATTCATTTTTGAATTTTATATTAACTTTGTGTCTCTTTACTTAGAAATTTTCGTCCATAAATTTTCAAACTACTTACTTATTATTGTGAAGGGTTACATGATGTCCTATTTACAATCATTATCTAGTTTATATATATATATATATATATATATATATATATATATATATATATATATATATATATATATATATATATATATATATATATATAATTTGATGGGATTGCCTTAACACTCATAACCATAGTACAGAGATAAACATGGAATTTAGTTTCCACATACCTCATGGTATATAAAAAATTCTAAGGATTTATTTTTCATCAAACATTAAGAAGCCAACCATCCATCTAATTATATGGTGCACCAGTTAGTAGTTACCACAAAAATGTTACTCTCAACTTACCCTTGAAACCATGTTTAGTAGGCTATGTGTATGAAACTTCATCCATAGTCAATTCTATGAAACATTGGGCCATTAGAATCCAATGGACAAGCAAATATCTTTGAGAGCCTATAAACCATTCACATCCTTTTATGTAAATCTACTTGATCTTAATTTTAGATAAATAGTTACCAAAGATAGTTAAATTTACAATTTGATGCTTGTTATTGTATTTTATATTACATGTTATATTAGACAATGTCAATACATTATAGTGTTGTGTGTTTAACTATACTTTCCAACACAGACATTTTTTTTGTGTTAACAAACTACATTGACAAGGGTTGATATAGTCTACTAAGTTTACTTTTCTTCTACATTTATTTATGATATTGTATCGCTTAAGAATAACACATTTAATCCATCATCATTTTAAATTTTCTCCATATCTATCTACATCAACTAGTCTCAATATAGTTTTATTTTATCCTTTCATTCTGTGTAATTACATTGACCATGATCGATCTAGTACATTTTATTATCATTATTTTTATTATTGATTAAAATGACCAGGATCAATCTAGTCTATGTTTTACTTTTCAATCTGTGCAACTACATCAACCATAGTTAATATGGTATTTTTTTATAACCATTTGTGTTACTGACTACATTGACTAGGCTTGATATACTCTATGTAAAAAATTTATTATGTGTAACTATATCAACCATTATTGATATAATACATTTTTATCAAATTTTTTGTGTATTATTTACTCACTATATCAAATAGGATTAATATAGTCAATGTTTTAAATCTATATCTATGTAACTATATATACTATAATAAATATAATACATTTTATGCATTATTGAGTTGGTCAATATAGTTTTCAATTAATGTCTCCATCATGAAGTATATCTTTGATGAGTTTAAAAAAACACACAGCATGATATGATGGATTTGAATAACTCCCATAAATATACTAAATCTAAATTTAATATTCACAATAAAAGTAATGATATATTATTCACGTAAGTACTATAACAACTTATTGTAATTCACTTTGTATCTCTAAACCTCTAGATCTTTTTAATTATCCTCTCCACATGCCCATGGTTGAGGATGAGAGTGATCTTAAATACACATCCTAAATAATCATTTTCATTAACAAAAACCATCAAAATAGGTGTAAGGATACAACAATAATTTCTAACATCATGATGGGATCCCATATAGAATGTCACCAAAGTATGTTCCAAGGCCATGATCGAAGAAAAATGCCTCCCTTTGGTTGTGTTTGGATCCCAATCATTGTCCTTCCTATCAAGGTTAAAGTTAATGTTATAATTTAAAATTTCCCTCTATCCTATAATATTTTACTCCATGGACCTTAGACACATCATATAAGAGCTATAGCTTCATCAGTATCCCATTATGTTAAATTTACCCATAATAGTGATTTTTTTAATATTCAAACAAAAACTAATCCTTATAACTTTGAACAATTTCAAGATCATTTTATTTTTAAAATACATACCTTTGAACATTTTCATAGAATCACCTTTTACAAACATCAATGATTTAATTATAATGTAAATTCTAATCATGCTTATAATGGACATCCTAAACTTTTGGGTAGAATACATACTAACCTATTATATTATGATGACAATGAGTCTGATGAATTCAATGTTAATATTATAACCTTATATCTCCCTCCAATAATTATTGATCAATAACCCCTTATGTTTTACCTCATTCTCACACAAACTAGATTGGAAAAATTCTTACTTAAATAGTTAATCCTATATGATCAAATCCACTTTTTTCTTCAACTAATATAATAATTATTTCTATCCATTTTAACATTCATACACGTAATTACGATGATGGTTGTTTTCTAGTTGACCCATTCTTAGCTAGATATGCTCAAGCTAATGATTCATAAATCATTACTTATCTTTTTTATTTGAAGTATTCTTATGAAGATATTTTGCAGGTAAATAACATTCACTTGATAGGTATGGGTTATTCTCCTTATACTACATTTGGAATTGTTTCTTCTTCTATTGGTGTTAACAAGTTCAAGATGGAGTAGATATGAGCTTCTACTCACTCTAGTCTAGTCACTTTTGATACTCTTATGTGTATGCTCATGGATCAAGCCATGACAAGACCTTACTTCATTGTTAGATTCTCTAATTCTTCAAGCAACCTTCCCTTAGATATTTTGTCTATATTATTCTGACTTGCATTGAGGTTATTTCATAAATATATAAACAATACCTAGGACCTTAATATAAATTTATTGACAAAAATGATTTAATTGATGAAGTTTTGCACATTTTGAATCTTAGTTCTCCACCTAGATAATGGGTAAATGAGACATATTTTGAGTTTCATAAAATAACTAGTCATTGGGAAAAACATCATCAAGCATACTAGAGATTCTTAGCACATTATGAGACATAGAGATATGTTCCTACCATCGATAGTAGTCCTCATCACATAATTAGCCCCAAGCACACTTGTTTCCATGCAACAACTACACATACTTTGACACATATCTAACATCTTCAATAGTACATTGATTTGTTATATTATAAAACAACACAAAATTATAATGATAATAGATTACCACATCCTAAGATATCTCAATAATATATTCCCAAACATGGGGAATTCTATTTCCATTGGAATTAATGTACCAGACATAATACAAACAAAAGTAGAGTAATATAACATCATTTATATGATTTTACACTACATACACATTCACCTTTACAACACAATCATCAAGATCATTCTCCGATGGAGACTTATCCTTATCTTAGACCCATTAATTCTCATATATTAGAGGATATCAATCATATCCCAGTGCAAATTCCACATATTTATTATCCATTGTAGGAGGTATCAACTCCACATCCTTATTATTTTCATTCTCTTAATTTTTTCATATAGCTTATGCATCAAGAAGTCCTCGCAGGAATCTCTATGAAGATATATGAGACCATGATCAGAGTTATATTTTAGTTACAACATGAATTATCATATGTTATTGATGATGTATGTTAGGATATATATTAGCATTTATGAGCACACCCTTCTATGAAATATAATATTATTATACACATTATCACATAATTAAATTTGATATTTACATTTCATTGTGATCATTTTTGATCCATTGTGGTTTATATCTCATCTATATCACTTTTTTTTTAAATTTTTAACATTTTACATTTTGGCATTTAAATTATATCTAAGACATCCTCTTTATATTATGGTCTCCTTCATTATACTTTATATCATTATTTTCAAACATTACAACTTGAATAAACACCTTTGAATCCTCTTTATCAAGATTCACATTTATGTCCTTATTTTATTTCTTTATATTTGAGATGATCGCTAATTTCATAGGTACCTATGCCAGTGCTTTTTTAAGACACTACAACCTCCAAGTGACTTGGATATATTCATTATAACCCATGACATTTTATATTACAAAACCTTACATTGTTGTGATCATCTACAAGTATACCTATCATTTAATTACTCATTACATGAATGGATATTCCACGATATTCATCTTTCTACTTTTTACCTCATTAGAAGACAATTTATATGTTAGTTTTGAGATTACACACTTAATTATGAGCAAGCCTAGGATGTTTTTGATACCATGATATTTAGTATTCTTCACTAATGACCAAGTGTAAGATCTCATATGTTTGTCACTTAAGTCACTCCTGATTAGTTATCCAAATACATATGCATGAGTAATATAAAAATAGAAAAAAATTTAAAAGCCAAATCATAAAAGAAAAAAAAAATGTGATGATCAAAAATAAATTATAATCTTAAATGTAAGATCACACTAAAAGACATAATCTTTGACACATCTCCTATTTTAAGTTAAAGATTAAACAACAAAGCTTGACTCATAATAGATTCAAAATCCAACATGGTACAATAGTCCAATAGACTATGATAGGAGGTCTCATTTTATCATATAGTACTCCCCTACTTTATAATCTAATTACCCAATATTTGATGTAGATTGATGACCATGTAATATATCTTAAGGATCATGGAACACATTGTGCAAAGGTAGTTACATTTATATTTTTTTATGCATTAAGCCTTTATGGGATAATTTATGTACTTCCTTTTTAACCTAAGCTTTGTCTTCACTAGTTTGAGTATCCTAGGTCCTTAATGTCAATAAATTTTATCACTAATATACTTGTTTAGCGTGTCTCATCATTTGTAAGGATTTATATATAGCTATGTATAACTTCACTCTCTCTTTTTCAAATCTTATTTATACCTAATATTCTCCTTGATGGATATCAATTCTAGCTAACCAAATACTTGATCACACTTTCTACTTACACCTTTTTTATTTCTATTTACACTTAATTTTTATGGATTAGCTTAGGGGTTCACCCACTGGGATGCAAACACTAAATCTGGCTGAGTCTATTCTTGCACTAGAGTTCATTATTGAATATTAATTTATTAGATATCCAAAGACATTTTCATCTTGAATATTACCTCAGGCTCTAAGTATTCTAGGGGGACTTCCTATAACCTTACCCACATGGGTATATCCTCCATTATTAAGTTATTCAATTTTAAACTCACCTTTGATTTCCTAAGGCTAAGATTAATTTAATGAATAAACCAAGGTCCTTTAGTCAATGATTTGACATAGTCCATTAAATTCATGAAATTGAAAATACTTTTTGATGAAAGCTTCTAATTTTAGCTATCCCTTAGTCTTCCATTTATTGAAAGACTATTCCCTAAGGATATATATGTTAGGCCTTAAACCATTAACTCTATCCAAAAGACAGTTATAAAGTTTAGTGTCATCATTTTACATAATCATGTCTGAATCATTAAGACATACCTTGTTATTATTTATCATGGGTTCTATGTAAAATATATCTATTCCTAACACATTTGTCTTTTACCCAATAGTTTTTTAGCTAGTGTTAAAGGGTATTTTTGGAGATCTAAATAAAAACCTTGTAATTCCTCTTATCTTAGTTATTGAGTTGCAGTATAAGACCTTGGATAGGACCAAGAGTTCCTCATAAACATATTTTCATACCATATTACCATTAGAATTCACATTTCACTTGATGGTCGTACTTTCTTACACCATATGACAACACAAACACTACATCTAAAATTATCACTTTCCTTGAAGCTCTCCATGTTTGCATTGCTCATTTATTACTATATTTGTATGTCATTATTCATCATTTAATTATTTTGAAATTTACATATTTTGATTAATGTTTGTATTTTTTATTTTCCTAACTACAATGTTATATATATATATATATATATATATATAATCCTTTGTGATGTGTCTACCATTCATGTTTACTATTCAATGATTATTTTAAAAACATTATATCTAGTTGAAATATTTTATACTTTTACATTTTGCGTTATTCTTAACCATGCATTTACTCACATTTTTGAGAAATTAAAAAATAATACATTATACATTTTATAATATCACAATAAATTGTAATCAGATGTGTAGAGAAATAAAATACATCAATATATAACATCCATGAGTCATAATGAAATAAACACATGCACAAAAGAAAAAAATATAAGCGTAATGATACATAATGATAGATAGTAAAAAAAACCCTAAGGATGCGATCCATCATTAGGATGTGATACACTACATAGAGAGTCTTGATACTATTCTATTTGTACATTCTATTGTATCAACTATATCTATCATAACATAACATCCACATATCCCTATAGATTTTCCGCATGGGATTATAATGTCAATAACTAGAAAACCATAGTCAAATGAGTATATCTCTCCTCATCCAATGCCTTCCACATATATAACAACCCTTGAACAATTCTTGGTGGTGTTATAGCCTGAGCTCCAACTGATAGTCTTCAATATATTGGGAAGCCTCCCTAACCAACCTAAACCAATCAACATTACCCTATGTAGAAGGCACCAATGGATCAATCAAATGAGTAGTATCATGTTGTGGTAGTACATCATCCAAAGTTTCATGGTAAATTATCTTTACCAAGGTCCTCCATAGGGTCTCATCTATTATAATATCTATAATATTCAAACTAGAATCATATATATCTCAAAAATGATACATCTATCTATCTCTCTATATAATCTCTAAATAATCACTATATGACATGTCTTACTCATTAATAGCATCTCCATCCACTCAGACACCAAGCACCTCTTGCATAGCATGTATTTTTAGCATTGTGAATCCTCTGTACTAATGAGGTTGAATCACATCAACATGCCATGATCTGATATATATATATATATGATTTAAAATAGATCAATTCATTGTTGGATCTCTCTATGGATGTGCCTCTTGCTATGCTTGTGGTTGTACCTATGGTGACATTAGGGCTCATATCTATCTACACATCCATGGAAGTGATTATGGTATTTAATGATGTAGTATAATTGAAGATGATTCCCCTCCTTGTTCTCACTTCTGTCACCTTCTAATAGACCTTGTTCAAGGAGCCCATATAAGGACAACCTCTGATAGTACCCCTACACCTGCCTTACCATACCACACCCTAGAATTCCAAACCTAAATGCATAGAACACTATATGAGCCATTGGGTATGGGAATCCAAACTAATTTGGTATATGATTAATTAGACAAGGCTTTACCCACCAATTATAGTGTCATTTAATCCTAAGACAACTCGATGCTTGTATAGTGTTTAGCCATGATGGATAATTATCTATAGTACCTTGGTATGGGTACAAAATAATATAACCCTAATTAATACTCCAAAACACTAAGACATGTGGAATAATCCACACTACATGGTCACATATCCATCTTTGCACTCATAAAAGGGAATCATCCACAACATGAGGTAACCATGTTGGCCTTACATAGTAGATCACTCATAGACTCAACTGATAAATTACATAATGGGCCCTATCATCAAATGAACCTTGAATAAAATTATGTAAAAATCATGCATAAACTGAACTCAAATAACATATCCTAAATAATATAATGTGTTGTACCCAAACATGTCCCAACAAAAATCTATAACATACAATAGGACCTTCCCATCTGACTTGTGATAAATCACTTGGGATGTCACAAGTCCAATAAATTCCTTTTATATGTCCATAATGGTCAAAAAATAAACATCAAATAGCCACATAACCAACCTATCTTCTCATAAATATCTAAGATTATCACCCAAAAATCTAAGGTTTTCCTATCATCTATCAAATATTTAGTGTTGAACACTAATTGTCTACTAGTAACAGATAATCCTAACAATGCATGAAAATTATCTAATGTGATCACCACCTCAATGGTATCCACATCCACCACCCAATGAAAATTATTAATTAGTATTTTCCATATCTCTAGTAACATGGTGACTAAGTCTACACTAAGTGGGATCCATCACATATCCATGATCCCTCTGAAACCAAGTTAATAAGACAAGTTTGATCTATGATAGATAACATCTCTAGTAGATGTGGTCATCATATTTCATCCACTAGTCTATAGAGCCTTTGGCACCTTTGTAAAATACCAAACAATGTAACTCTATTTAGATATCTACCCCAAAATTGATATAACTTATATTTCAAAACAAAAAAGAAATAAATGATCAAATTAACTACTTCATCGACCATGTACCTAACTACGATGGAAATTTTATACCTTTATAACCATACTGGTCATGTAAATAATTGCATCAAATATAGAGTAAACTCAATTTTATCATCCATGTAGTTAACTACATTAACCATGTTAACATTTATACTTTATCAGAATTTACGTACTACATCAACCACTCTCTTTAAAACTATATCAACCATGACATATGATATTAGCTATATACAAAAACTTATCCTATCCAACCACATAATCCTAGTTTATACCATCTTATTTAGGTGTAAATGTTTTAGTAGGCTCTAATAAATACCTGTGACCTAATTTTTGACATTTTGTCTCTACTAGTTTCGCATTTGTCTTTTTACTCTATTACTAGTTTTTTTAGGCAAATTCCACTACAAATATTTGCCTCAACACCTATTTATCATAATATAGTCCATATTAATTCAAAAATGATAAAAATTAACAATAAATTCATCCCATTCCTAGACTACACTAGCAACCACTACGATATGTCCTTCAACTTATCCACCTTCATGAGCTCATCTCATCGTATCTCTTTTTTTAAATTTAGATACACAAAGATATAGTTTCCACAAAAATAGAATATGTAAATAAATATTAATTTAACCCTTTTATAAATTATAACATTTAGTTATTTATAGTTATATTTCATATTTTTCTCATAACTTTGTTTTTGTATGTCTTTTTCTCAAACCAAAATAAGATTAATAATCCTGACATAATAGAGAATTTTTTAGTGCTATCACCATATCTATATAAAAAGTTTTAATTTTATCTTATTTTCTAGGTTCATCTCTTGTTCCACACATTGGAAAAATCTCTTCATCTACTTTCCACATAGCTTATATTCAATAGTAACAAACTAAATGATGGTATGTATTTAAATTTTTTTTACTTTCATTTATTTTCCACTTTTCACTACAATATTTTAACTCAATTAGTGTGTTGTAATTTTCATTTTTAAAGGACCAAATCATGTTATAATCTAGTGATATGTGATGATATTTGAGTGAGGTATATGTATATACATAATATTTTTAAAATTTATCATTTGCTAAGACATTATCTTTTGCATCAACCTATATATTTTCAATATCTCTAAGTGCACATATGAAATGGTGCATTAGGAAAGGGTTGGGTAGACTATTAGTGTTTTATGAGATATATTTTTATTTAATATATCATACCTATATCCACTATAGCTCACTCATACTTGATACCCTAAGCAAACTTCCTTCTTATAACCCCTTACTATACTAAGACCCATATTTTCTAGCTATATTGGCTTAGCTTGATGTAGTACTTCTTCATTCCTACCAAATATTAGACTAAGTCATATGAGGTTGATATTTTCCAAAAGTTATGGTAGACATATTGCAACTAGATTGTCCCTATCCAAATTGGTTCAAGGTTAAACTATCATATTTTTAACTTCATCGAGGTTGGTTGATAGTATCATCTAAAACATAGAGAAGGGTTAAAATCACTCAAAAATATAAATATAGTTCCAAATTTAAATATAATGATGATAAAAAACCATTTTGTCATTATTATTGCTCGCAATTATGCTTAATATCTATATTTGGAGAATTCGTTGCTTAGATCTTATCATGGAGGGAAAAAATTTGTCTTGTGGAGTCTTGGATGAAATAGGATTCATTTTAGCCTACATCTTGATTCATCCTTTTTAATATTTATAACCATAATAATCTCCTACAAATCACCACTGGTCAAGGGGCAGATTGATGCTTGACAAAAAATTCAAGCTATGTAATATCTAATCCTAGTTCATTCATTTGATGGATGGAAGTTGCATAATTATTAGTTTGGAGGAATGTATAAGTACTTATTTTAACCTACTCTATACTTATACTTAGTGTGGTTATAGGGTTTTTCAAACTTGACATTCCCCACCTTAGGTGACCTAGGCCCTCATTTTCCTACCATGATGCTTTACCCTTTTTAGTTTTTTTAACCATCTCCCTTATTTATGATTATATCTTGGCAATACTATATTAAATAAACTCCAATATTAGAATAATTAGTTAGAGTTATTTCATTATATTGATTTTGTATAGGATTTAGAACCCTTTCTATTGATGTTATGTTATAATTGGTCTTATTGATAGGTTTAGTGGATCCATTTGGTCATATCCAATTACATTAAATGTCAATGGTATCTATTTTATTAACCTTATCTCAGTCTAGATCCATTAGATATGATAAGTTTTAGGTCAATCCTTTCTCATTACATACAAATTAGTTGTTCTATGAATGTTATGCTTTTGTGAATCCATACCTATATTTCAAATATGAGTGACTCTTTTATGCATTTAGATAATTAATTTTGAAAGGTAAATAATTTTTTATTATAATAGTTGATTTTAAAATTTGATTATATACTCTTATGGATATAATGCTCAGTCATTATGACTAAATGATCTTGCCTTGTATTGAAAGCAGATTATGAATATTGTTATTGGAATTGTTTGATCCAAATTGGATGTTAGCTCCTTAGTCATATTCATTTATCAAAAAACAAATTATCTTCTTGATATAATAATTTATCTTTTAAAAGAAAAGGTTGTTAATATTTAAGTTGTGTTTGTATTGTAGGTGTGTTACACAAATTTAAGAAGAAAAAAATGTTTTGATTTCCTTTCAAGGGAAACAATTTGGGTCTATATTTGATTTGAATGAGACATTGTGTTTTACATTTTTTAAAAACTAGGCTTGTTTTGGCATAAATAGTGCTTAAAATCAAAATTAACTAACATAAATTTTCCATATTAAAGTTCACATTAAGATGATATAAGTGGGTGTTGTTTTATATTTTTGCTCTCAATAATATTGACAGTAAATGAGTTACTAGAAAATTTATGATTATAATTTTTCAATCATATAATTCCATATTTTTTGGGTTGGGTAAATAAAATAATAGAGTCAAATGTGACCAATAAATAAAAGGTCACATTTGTTATTGATAAATATTTCATTAATAAATTCATACTAGATATTATCCTTGTTGAAATATGTGGTGTAGTGTTTGGTATCCCTTAAAATAGTATTAGGGATTCTAAATTCATTAGAAAATCCACTCAATATCATTTGGTTAATAATGGAGAAAGCTAAATCATTATAACCTCTGAATTAAATTCAAAGATATCCTTGGTATGTGTTTCTCAAACAATTTTGTTTACTAATGTTATCCTTGATGTTTTACTTTACTTATTTTAAGAGATATAAAAGGTAATGTAGTGGTTGAACATATGACATATTTTATCACGTATACTAATAAAAAGCATAAATTAATGGTAGAGTTGGTCCAAAAGAATAATTTACAAAGACACCACATATATTCCACCGATGAAATCCATTGAGCATGAGACTTATTTAATACGAGATTGTCCTCTTTCAAATTTATTTATCTATTGACATACCTTGGTAGATGATAATGAGGTAAAATAATAATTGGAGTTATTTACTACTCTAGGTATAATACATCCTATATATATATATATATCCAATTGTATTTTTAGATAATAAAGATGGTTCATGGAGAATGTGTATTATTTAAAGATCAATTAAAACAATTATCATCAATAATATGCATCCCCTATCATAGATTGATGATCTTGTGGATCAATTTCAATATCCCAAATATTTTTATAGTTTTGAGTTCATATTTTTATATCATCAAGTGAAGATTAAATAACAATACGTATAGAAGACAACATTTAAGACAAGACAAGGGTTATAAGAATATTTGGTATTACCTTTCATTTTTTGAAATCCCCCCAACTAGATTCATGTGGTTGATGAGTGAGGTATTTATGGAATTTATATATGATTTTGTTAATGTTTATTTTCATGACATTATTTCAATCAACATAACTAATGATGAACACAAAAAACATTTGAAATAAGTTTTAAAATTTTTGAGTTTGTACAACAATATTTTGTCTATTTGGGGCATATGGTTATGGATGGAAAGTTAAGAATTTCCTTTGAAAATATATAGGCCATAAATAAGTAACTTATGGCTTCTAATGTGACCAAAACAAAAAAATTTTATTTTATAAAAGTTTAGAATTAATAATTATATAAACCTTAATTAAGATAAAATGATTTGAAAGAATACAAACATTGTAAAACAACTTAAAATAAGTAAAAAAAAAAAAACTAAAATTAAAAAACATAATTGAATGAAATAAGACTAACAATGAAAAATATAAAATAATTGATTATTTACTATATGTGATATAACTATGTGAAACTAAACAGTGGTTGGAACTGATCAACTTAATGTAATATTTCAAGTGCCACAAGTATTGTGGTTAAAACTCATGAGGGTCAAAATCATCGAAAAGGATGAGGATCGACTAGCACTACTATCTTCTACTAGTTAATTATAGCCTTTATGGGAAAATATGGAAATAATGGTGCCTTTGTTTTTGGTCACTTTAAATATGCATGTATGTATAAAATTAACCTTTCAATGTACACAAGTTATTTATAAGTGATTATTTCAATCTTTAAACCCTAATAGGGTTTGAAATAGTTGAAAACTTAAATATAACAAAGGGGGAAGTGTAATGCACTGATTTGATCCCAATCACCCCTTCTATGATTGATCATTCTTAATGTATCCAGTATTTCAAAAATGGAAATCAAGCCCATGTAGTTCTCCCTGTTTCTGCTTTGTTTAATTTTACTTACTTCACTACATTTGTGCATCTAGAGATGGATTAAATAGTTGATAATTCTTTGCCTAGCTTGGATAAAATAGGCTCTTGACTTAGATACGGACACATTTAAATTATTATAATCCTATTTATAAATAACACATAAGTTTTTAATAGTTGTTAATTGCATAAGTGTGCCTTAATATTTAAATTATAATGGTGATGGAATAAATTACTTAGATGTGCCTTTATATCAATTCCAAATGGGAAAACCTAAATTATGTATCCTAAAAATATGGGCAAACATGTAATGGATATTCTAAATTTTAAAAATTAGTGTTTCTAAGGTGGTGGTTAGGATGGATGTAAAAATTGGCTATCACTATTGACCCATACTTGTCTAACCTCTAATAAAGGGAAACATGTATAATTTTACTTTTGATTAATACATTTTCCTATTTATAATTTATTAAAGTAAAATATATTCATATCAATATAAATTGAGTGTGATAGCATGCATATAAAATTTTATTTTATTTATTTTTCTTGAAAAATATATAACTTAATCATATTAATAATCAATTATCAATACAAGACCCATTTTCATCCATAAAACTATTCACAATAAGTATCCATAGAAACACAACATCATGGCAAGAGGGAATGTGCTCACCTCCAAGCCTTATGATATCATAAGGTGTTACAAGTTCTACTTAACCCCCAAGATCAATAGGTGAACCCCACATAAATAGATAGTCATTGATAACACAACAAATATTCCAACTCATAGGCTTCCACATTCACATAAACATAGAAGGCATACATAGGATTGTGTATTTGGGAAGTGATAGACTTAACATTAGTTAAAAGGTAAAATTATTTATTCAATATATAATATTCAAGAGTCCAATTTAAAAAGTGGAAGGGAAGCTAGCTATCATCCATTAGGCCCCAAGTTTCACCTTATATCATTTTACACTATCTTAAAATCCATGCATGTAATTGAAACCATCATAATCCCTTAGGCCCAAAGATCCTCCTCAAAATCTTAAATGTGGAATAGAAGGTATCATATAGTCGTGATATCCCAAGTATTCACTTTAAAAATATAATAATTCATGCCATAATTTCAAATGCAATAATATAGTAAACAAAATTAAACATAAAAAACCACATTTACAGACACAAAACATTAAATTTTAGACATTTTAACCTAAGGATTACGTGCCTACATTAAATATTCCTGAATTATTTCTCCACTTTCTCAAGCTTCCAAGAATTTTACTTCACTTATTTCTCCATTTTTTTCTATATCATGGAATAATTGAGAAGTGGATAGACATTGGATTCTTAAGGAAGGAAAGTGTGGTTGGTTTTTGTAGCCACTAAAGTGGAAAAAACTGTCCCATTCTTTGACACATCTCCACCTCTTACATAAAGAATATAATTTCATGATTTCATAGACAATTTAATCATCCATGGGTTCCAATAACAAAGGGTCCTATTATTTTAACAAGGATACACAACTAAATTCTTTTTAAAAATCTTCCATTTTTAGGTTCCAATGAAATCAAAAAATTCTAAGGATGGAAGAGTTCCTTGAAGATCTTATATGTCTAGGTTATAAATGCCTAAAATAATGTGAAATATATAGGAATAAAAGTTTCCACATTATTCAAATTTAAGTGGATGTTCATAAGGGGCATACATCAATAATAAGGTGGACATATATTAATTCACATAGTGATATACCTACACTAGAGTTTTTATGCAAATCAAAATAGTTGTGTGGGATGGTTAATAGGTCAAATCTTATCCTTCCCTTACTTTAAATAATTTTTATGTCAACATCACAATAAATTCACCCAACAAAATGTTCATAAAAACAATGAATTACCATGACATCATCAAAATAAATCATAAATTTAAATACTCCCTAAATCCCATCTCAATCACGATATGACTACACATATTATATCATCAACCTTCCCGAAATAGATGGCTGCGAGCGAAGGGCTGAAGAATGGCAACGGTGGCCGGACGGATGCCCCCAGGGAGGAACGGCCTTTGCCTGGGGGGAATGTGAAGGAGGGTGAGGGGATGTATGTTAGTGAGAGCTCTAAGCTCAGAAAGATTAATGGTTGTCTGCCACAAAGTAATGAGAGAACTATTCTAGTCATTTCCCCAGAGGCAGTAAGAGAAGAGGTGGAATACCTGACTTCCCATGCTCTAATCTATAAATTCTTGGGTATCTGTAATTCTCTATCGGCATTAGAAGCCTAGATTCGCAGGTCATGGCAGATAGAGGGGGACTTTGATATTATATTGGCTATAAATAGCTATTTTATGGTGAATTTTTCCTCTATCTCTGACCAGAATAGGATTTTTAAAGGAGGACCTTACTTCTACGACCGCATTGGTCTTTTCCTTAAACCCTGGCATGCAGGGTTTAACTCTATCGAAGATCTTCTAGCCTACGTCCCTATCTGGGTCTGATTGCCGAGACTTCCCTTGGAATTCTGGTGAGAGGACATCCTATGCCAGATAGCTGCTATGCTGGGTACACCAATGGTGATAACACATCAAACATTGGACAAAAAGGTAATTTCTTATGCCCGTATTTGTGTTGATATCAATTTGAATAATCCTCTGCCAAATTTTTTGGAGATATGTATGGGGACCTCCTCTTAGATCCAACAAATAGACTATGAGGCTATTCCCTTCCACTGTCGCATATGCCATGTATATGGACACTTGCACCGTCAATGCCCTTAGGCTTCCAGGGGTAATGCTTCACTTGAGGAGTTGTCTAGGCCCCAGGTAGCCAATGGTGGTAGAGGAATCAACCAAGTAGGCAATAATGGGATGACTCAAACACATCTTGACAGTTCTATTAAAGGGAAAAATCACCTTAATTCCATAGATATAGAGAAAGGTACAACAAGCTATAGGGGTCCTGACAAGGATAGCTTCACTCCAATTCGATGCCATGGGAAGAAACGATAAAATTTTGATAGGCAAGTTGAGGTGGGCTTCAATCATTTTGAAGCTCTGGATAACATGGCTATTGAAGATGGCATTCCAAAAACACTTCAGGGGGAGGATGCTAAGGTAACCGTGCGACCCTCTTTCTGTGATGGCTCACAAGATATGGTGATTCAACTGACACTAGAGATTTCCCTTGGGCTGCAAGATGGTACCCTTATAGACTTGCCAGCTCTGGATGATAAGGATGTTCATTGGGCAGACTTGGTTAAAGATGTGGAAGCCTCCAGGAAAGAGAAGGGATCCTCTTCAGCCCTTGGCCTTCTGTAGAGACCCTTCAAGAAAGCTTTAGTTTCCACCCCCTCCCGAGCTGGCCGTAGGAAGGACCAGGACAGAATCAAGCTCACAGGTAATCTATTGGTAGAGTCAGGGGTTGTAAAGACCTTGGATGAACATTTCACACACTCTACCTAATGATTGTTCTATCATGGAATGTAAGGGGACTATATTAACTTCCCCAGACAAAAAGCTATACAAAAATTGGTGATTGAGCATTCTCCTGACATCTTTTGTATCTAGGAGACAAAACTTTCTAT
Organism: Torreya grandis; assembly: GCA_037957365.1. Lineage (NCBI taxonomy): Eukaryota > Viridiplantae > Streptophyta > Pinopsida > Cupressales > Taxaceae > Torreya > Torreya grandis. Next base: position 2,568,658 of record JARHVA010001497.1, read on the forward strand.
GGATTCATGGTTTACGTGTAGGCCTAGTATATGGTCTTCTAGCCACAGCCAATGTGTGGGTGCCTTGGGGAGCTCTGGAGGTCTAGCCATGTGCTGGAATCCTAAGAAAATAATGCCTCTTCACTGGTTGTTTGGAAGGTCAGCCCTTTTAATGATTGCTTCCTCTGTGGAATCTGGTGAGATCATTCTTATAACCACTGTTTATGCCCCTATGGACCTTCTAGGATAGCTTAAACTCTAGAATCATATCCAGTATGTTAGAAGTTGCCATCCCTTTTTGCCATGGATTATGAATGGGGATTTCAATGCTGTTCTTAGCTTGGGAGAGAAGAGGGGAGGACTGGCCTAGCTGGGGCCTTCTTTGGAGATCCTTCGACAAAATATAGACCTACTGCACCTTTCAGATGTTGATCCCCTCAATGGAATTTTCACTTGGAGCAACAGAAGGAGTGGTGATGCTGGTATATCTGAGTGCCTTGATAGATTCTTTGTTTCTTGTTTTTGGCAATCTAGCTCCACCTCCCTTGCTTCAGAAATTCTTGACTGGAGAGGATCTGACCACTGGCTGATTAAGCTTTCTACCTACCATATCCCAGGATTGAAGAAGCCTCCCTTTAAGTTCCAGCTTATGTGGCTTTGTGAGGCCTCTCTTCATGATTTGATGGTGCAGTGGTGGAGACATGGAGGACCCAATTTTGGTACCGCTATGTTCTCCTTCACTAAAAAACTGCAGTATGTTAAGAGGAAGCTGAAATTTTCGAATTTAAACAGTTTTGGTAACATCCATACTATGTGGAAGAGGGCTCAAGATCACCTGGATGTGGTGACCAAGTAGATTAGGGACCTCAGCTTCTCTGAGGAACTCTATATGGATGAATCTCAAGCGGCTAATGTGTTGGCTGAGTGGGATCTTCACGAAGAAATCTTCTGGAAGCAGAAGGCACACATAGATTGGCTTCAGGAGGGGGACAAGAACACTGAATTTTTCCACAAGTTGGTTTAGGCTAGGCATAACAGGAACTTTATTTCATCCTTGGTTTGCTCGGATGGGACATGACTGACTAACTCTCAAGCTATATCTAGTGAAGCTGTCCAGTTTTATTCTGACCTTTTTTCAGAGGGCCCACCTCCATCTAAATTGGAAAAAAATATAGTGCTATCATGCATCCCCTCTGTGGTGGCCTCAGGAATGAATGAGGCTCTTTTGCAGCCTATTGGGATGGATGAAGTTGAGGGAGTGGTCTTTAGTATGAAAAGAGGTAAAGCTCCAGGGCCTGATGGCTTCCCAATTGAATTCTTTCAAGATTTTTGGTGTATTATCAACCAGGACCTCTTGAAAGTTGTGCAAGAATTCTTCTCCAGCAAAGAAATGCTTAGAGCTTTGAATGCTACTTTCCTTGTCCTTATTCTGAAGAAAGATCAGGCGAACTAGCTAGACCTTTTTAGGCCCATTGCGCATTACAATATGTTTTATAAAATCATCACCAAGCTCATTGTGAAAAGGCTCAAAGGATGCCTCCCCATGATTATATCAGAGGAACAAGGGGGTTTTGTTACTGGCAAACAAATTCTAGATTAGGTGGCTATTGCTTCTGAAGCTATCCACTCCATGAGTACTTCTCAGGAATGAGCCATGTTTATCAAGCTTGATTTAGCAAAGGCATATGACTGGGCCAGCTGGAGATTCTTGTAAAAAGTTTTGTTGGCCTTTGGATTCAATTCAGATTGGATCCAGTGGGTGCTAAGCTATGTGACAATGCCCTCCTACTCGGTCCTTATTAATGGACAACCCACTGAACTATTTGGTGCATTTAGAGGCCTCCACCAAGGGGATCCACTTTCTCCTTACTTATTCATCATTCTAGCTGAGGGGCTTGGGTAACTTATCAAGTTCCAAGTGTCTTAGAATATTGTTCAGGGATGGCAGTGGGGGAATGGATTAACCACATCCCACCTCCAGTTTGTGGATGATACTATCCTATTAGGGAAAGTGCAAATCAGAGAGGAGGAAGGTTTTTAGAGGCACCCTTGACATTTATCTGGATGCAACTGGGCAAAAAATTAATGACCACAAATCATCTATTTTTTTCTTTAACACACCGAAGCCCATACGACAGAGGATTGCAGTTATCTTGAGATTTCAAATCCAAGCTCTCCCGGTAACTTATTTGGGGATTCTTATTGTGGTGGGTAGGTAGCCAAGACTATTTTGGCATAATGTCCTTGATAAACTCAAGCAAAAATGTCAATCATTGGACACACAGATGGCTCTCTACTGCAAGGAGGGTTACACCCCTGTAATCGGTAATCCAGGCTCTTCTTATCTACCGCTACATGGTTCAGGCTGCCCCTATGTACTTTCTTAAGGAGTTTGATGCCCTCTCTCGCCAATTCCTTTGGAATGGTAATCTACAGAACACCAAATGGAGTCTCATTAACTGGGATACTGTTTACCAGCCAAAGAAGGACAGAGGACTTGGCTTGCGCTCGGCTATCCTGGCTAGCCAAGCTCTTGCTTCTAAACTGTATTGGAGGTGGTGTTCCAATCAGTCTCAACTCTGGGCTCACATCTTGTCCTTCAAGTATTTTCTTGGTGTGGAACCTTCTGACATTTCTAGGCTACCTCTGGAGAGGGGAGGATCCATGATATGGCATACTCTCAAATTGGGAGCACACTTGGTGAAGTGCAGCCTCTTCTAGATTTGCAAAAGTGGAGTGGAGGCCCTCTTCTAGGAGGACTCCTAGGACGGATCGCCCCTGCTCTTGTCCTCACATCTGCATTTTCAACCTCTGTGTGATGCATTCCAAGATGCTGGCTGGACTACTGTCACTCACTATAAAGAAGAGTATAATTTGGGCATGACTACTGGTTATAGATGGAAAAATGCTTCTAATTGGCCATCGGGTGGTTCTTGGGAGGAGTGGCTAGAACTATCTCAGATTCTTGTGTCAAGAGGTTGTAGCTCCTTACAAGGACATGATGTTCTTGCGTGGGGAGGTGAATCTACTGGGAAATACTCGATTTCTGCTAGATATTTAGCTATGACAAAGCAAATATTTGGAAATGCAAACTTCTTGTGGGGAAGGAAAATTTGGAACTATTTTACTTGGCCCAATTGTAATTTATTTTTGTGGACGCTAATGTACAATAGGTGTCTTACCTAGGACAACCTATGCAAGCGTGGGTTTCAGGGACCATCCAGATGTGTCTTATGCTACAGCAATGAGGAGACAGGGCTGCACCTCTTCTTTCAATGTCCCTTTGCTAAGCAAATTTGGCACTTGTGGTGGAACGCATGGAGCCATCCTTGCTGGCACGCTTCTTCACTCTCAGACTTTTGGAGCTGACTGGGTCATCCTCCTTCAAAAGTGCTGATCTTACAAACTGCTTAGTCGACTGGACCTTCATTTATCCTATGGAACATCTAGCTCAAAAGGAATAGAAGGATTTTTTTAGAGACTCAGCTGGAGCTTAACACCCTCTAGGAGAAAATTTGTAATTCACTGTAGGAGACTCTCTTGGTGAAAGGCAACAGAGCTGATGACTTGGGCTTGAAAGACACTGGTATTTATTCTAGCATTTTTGGTGCGCCTTTGGACCCCCATGCAGCACACCTCCCATATGCCCTACGAAAAGAGCTAGGCAGCTATTGTGACCTGTTAGTAGAATGGGACGCTGGACTCCCCCTTAGGCTAGAACAATCAAACTCAACACCGACGGATCCTCAAGGCGAAACCCAGGGGACGCAGGCATCAGAGGTGTGGGGCGTGATAGCTCAGGAGATATTCAATTTATTTTTTCCATTTATAAGGGATGGTTTACTAATAACCTCATGGAAGTGATGGCTATCTTGCAGGTGGTGCAATAATGCTACCAACAGGGTTGAGATAGAATTATTTGTGAGTCAGATTCTCAGGTAGTGATTAATTTGTTAAATAATCAAAATTTTGATAGTGTTGACTGGCAGCTGGTGGTGGTTGTGCAACAGACTCTTCAGTTATGTACTTCTTTGGACTCTATGGTTTTCAAGCATATTCCTCGAGAATGGAATGGGGTAGCTGACTGTCTTGCTAAATGGGCCTCTGAGCAGGGGCCCCAGTGGAGTATTTTGGATCATAGATTGTTGCCTTTGGAATTCTCTCAGAAGCTTGGTCATCTTGTTGACCAAGATAGAGCGTTGTAATCTTCTGAATAAAGTTTTTTACCCCTTTTAGTTTAAAAAAAATCCCATCTCAATCACATTAACCACTTTTGTATAGTACATTCACTATCACATGCCTAGAGTCACATCACTTATTATCAATCATGCCTATCATGGCTAATGATAAATAGGCTTCATACATGCATAACATTGTAATAAACATGAAATAATCATAATAATCCCATCATCATAGTATCAAATAGTAAATATGTAACATCACAACATGCCCACTTGGTTTTATCTCATCATTATATATCGAAACAATAATGTTACAAACGTATTGATAAGTGAATCCATATCTAGATAACAAAATGAAATAAATACACTAAACACATTGCATTAGATAAAATATATATCTCAATATAACCATAGAGACTAATGTACAAATTAGGTCTAAAACCAAAATGACATTATACCCCTCTAAACATAAACTTCTTCATAGAAGTCATCTGAAAAGGTGTGGAAAATAAGGATTAGGTGATGTGATATCTTCCTATGTAGAAACATGCACATCATTCATGTTCCATGAAAACTAATCTTGTCAAGGTCTCATCTAATAAAGGATAGCCTAAGACATTCCATAATCATTAAGGGATCCAGGGAAATTTTATTTTCCTCTACCACTTTAAAAGTAAACTGAACAAAAGCATCAGATATATCTAGTATATACTATCATATAATGGAAACATGGAAAACATCATGCACCCATGACAAACTAGGTGGCAAGGGAGTCATATAGGATATTGATCAAATCTTATCTAGGATTTTAAATGGAAATTTTATAATGTTTTAGATATTGGATTGGGATCCAATAGTGTCATATGGAAAAGAATAATTTCAATGAATAGTAAAATAATGATCAAATCTCTCAACATCTATGTATATATTTTTGTGATCTTTCCCTATAAAAATACAATAAAAATTGAACATTCATCCCTTTGAGTGATCCCAACTCATTAGATTTTGACCTTTCCTATTGTAAAAATCATCATATGGTTCCAACTGAAAGGATTTATTGAATATGATGTTATATATAAAATTGACTAGGTATATGTAATCATCCCATCAAGACTACATATAAATAACATAAGTATAACCATATATTTTAAAACATTATTGACTCATTCCTTTTTCCCAAATGACTAAGGATGGTATAATGTACTAAAATTGAGCATAGTTCTTAATGCTCACTAAAAGTTAATCCAAAAATTAGAGGTCAATAGGATCTTGGAAGAAAATGATATGTCATGGTATACCATATAGTCTAACAATGTCATCAAATAAGAATCTAGACACAACCATGACATTATATGAAGTCTTCATCGGTGAGAAGTGTAATGCCTAGGTCAAATTCTCCATTGTTATCATGATGGTGTCATGGGGGTAAGAATAAATAAGGAGACAAATAATGAAATACATGGAAATAGTATCCTATATGCACTCTAAATTTCATGTGGTTAAATCAATCATTATAGATGTTGATTCTCTACCTTAAGTGCTAGTATTGAATCATTTATAAATATAATCTATAGTATCTATTTATATACCAACCTGAAATATAACTCTAGGAAATCAACATGAACCTTATTCACCCCTGGGTGACAAGAATAATGGGAATGATATATGAAACAAACTATTGAATGATGTAAGTATCTAATATTAGGAACATACATTCACCCAGTATGGCATAACATAACATTTTCCAAAAAAGAAAAATCTAAAAGCATTTCCTTTTAGGGTATTTTGAGAGTCTAATTGCAGTCTTAACTCATAAAAAGCAACCCAACAGAGATGCTCTAGGTTGTGATACCTCAAGTCAGTAATAGCTCTTATCATAGTTACATGATGTCTCCTATAACTAAGGGTGTGTACTACAACCTTATCATTACTTTTAATGTGCTCAACATAAAAAATGTTACTAAACAAACAAATCCATCAAAAATCATTGTTGGTAATTTAGGTTTGGCTAAGAGATAATGTTCTTGAGCCTTACATGGTAAGTCCACAATACAAAGTGATTCCCCTTCAAAAAAAAAATTCTAATACACTACAACATGTACAATATCTAAAAAATATAAATAATTGGTGGGATATTTAGTCTCATAATCCTTGAGATTCCATGACTCTTATGGTACCACCCTACCATTTTGCATAATGGTTCCAATACCCTCTTTTTAGACATTAATATAAACCAAAATGTCTTATATAAGATAATGAATTTACATGATAGGATCACTAGTGAGGCACTTATTAAGAGTTATGAATTCCCTATCTCATGCCTATGTCCATAGAAACAACATCCCTTTCCCATAAAGGGAAGTTATGGAATGAACAATAAGTGAAATGTCATGAAAAAACATATTATAATACCATAAATATACACACCTCATTGATTTAAGTAAGTTCTAAATAATAAATAATTTCCCAACTATTTGATGGATCTACAAATATTTCCTCACCTGAAATAAAATGGACCAAATATTTGGTCTGAGTCATAAACAAAATAACATTTAGATATGCTACCAAATACTAGATTCTCTTGATGAAAATTAAGAACTCTTCATACATGTCCATAATTTTCCTCCATGGTTTGAGAATAAATAAAAATATCATATAGAAAATTCAAGGTTAACTAAACCAGATATTAATGAAACATGTCATTTATTGGGCTCATAAAAACTTTTGAAACATTGGTTACCTAAAGGGTACCATTATGCACTCATTATGGTCATTTTGAGTTTAGAAGGCTACATTATGGATATATTAATTGACTATACTTAATTGGTGGTATTATTACTTTAAAAAAAAATTCAATAGCACCTCGACGCATTTGAATTGGTCAAATAAATTGTCAACTCTAGGTAACAAATAGTTGTGATTTTTTATGGTTAATTTATTCAATCTTTTGTATTCAATACAAAGGCATAGTAAACTTTCAATTTTTTTACAAAAATAACCAACACACCACAAGAGTACACACTAAAGATAATTTAACCACTCCCCAAAAATTCTTGGACCAACATTAATCTAGCTAAGCTTGAGTGTCGTCAATATGAATTAAACTAGATAACTCTACTATAGGTACAATATAAATAGTTAAATCAGTGTGCCACTTAGTCGACATTCCAGGTATCTAATCTATAAAAACATATGTGAATTATCATAGCAGTGGGTGAAAATCCAAATAATTCACATCTATATCATATTTGGATCTATCACTCACCCAAATTGTATATAACTAACACCCCTATATAAAATTTTGCCTAATCTACATAGTGTAAATCATGAATAAGAACATAGGTCTCTAAAATCTATAAATAACCATATTTAGATCCATTTCTTAAAAACACTAGATATGTTTGTCATAGATATTAATGCAAGGATTGTGAGTCTTTAGCCAATCCATGCCTCACACCACATCATACAATCCTAAGGGTAAGATATGAAAATTTAGATAAGTGACAAATACTCCAAGGACTAGCACTAAACCATCGATAAAGGAAATGATGGAATTTATAGCCCCAATATACATATTTACTATCCAAGGGTCTGAATACCTATAAGCCATGAATCTGTAACATTTGACTATTAAGGGTAAAATAATTAAATCCAAAACACTGGGATAAAAAAAACTGATAACAATAAATTTTTGATATTACAAGTTGCGTCAACAACTATGGCCTAATGATCAACCTAGTGATCATATACTTCAACATATAACCTATGTGCTTGCCCAATATCACCTGACATCTACTTGGATGTATTTTCTTTATGAAAAGTATTATATTTACTCCTATAATGGTAATCTATATAAAAATAATGCCCACCAAAAATAAGAACCAAAGGTAGGTTTGGACTTGTATGCACTTCCCTATCTAGATTGATGACTTTGAACCATTGGATTACCTTTTCTCTACTAGTAATATCCATATCTCTAAGTGGGTTCTTTACCTTTTACTACTCTCTGTATCCCTCTAAGGTTCTCAAGGAGGGCATAGTTGTCCCTATCTCTATTATTGGACCTAGTGGTTGTGTTATTTGTCCTATTTTCCATGTTCTTAACCCAACTAGCCCTACTGAGGTGTATAAAATTTAATGCATCATCCATGGGTAGTATGTTTTCCTATGCTCTACTATCTATTTTTTTATTAATTTTATCCCTAAGGCACTTATGGGCCTCCTAGGTTATGCCCTTGTTCTCCTTAACAATCAATTCCTTTTCAACCAATACCTAATGAGTCATTGGGTTGAGAACGCATACAACATTAGTTAAATAATAATTGATCCCTCTAGTAAAACAAGTCATAATAACATTATAATCATGTGTAAACTTATGTTATGGAATGATATTGAGTAATATATATTCATACTCAATAATTATTCCTCATTGTTTTAGGGAATGAAATTCATCAATCCTTCAATGTTTAAAGTGTCTGATAAGGTACTTGTTTTTTAACTAGTATCAAATATGCTCCCATTTGAGAGTCTCAATATCAATTTATATTTTAAATTACTCCTTCCACCAACACAACATTTATCCTCACATAATATGTAACAAGTTTAACTCATATACTCAAGTAATATCCACGTGTGATTAATAATATACTAACATTACACAAACAATGATTTGCCTCAACCCCATATATGAATGAAGAAAAAGTGGGTGTATATAATATATTAAACTCATATATGTGATCAAAAATCACTCTCCCTTAATTCATATCTCATCAAGGTGATCACGATATATAGACATCTCCTCTTCGGGATATAGGTCTTCAATGATGAATCCTGAGAGATTGTGATATGTGATGATAAAAATTATGAGACATCAAATAAATTTAGCTTTTAGGAGATGATTATCATCCCCAAAAAAATGAAAATTATGTATGCACTAAGATATAAATTATTCTAATAATCTTTAATGTTATACATTATCCTTTGTACCTCTAACTATGATTGAGAAATAAGGTGATTAACTCGTTCAATATGAGTGGGTAGGCCCTTTTGGAAAACCCCAACTAGTTTTTAACTAGAATATAATATACATGTACCAAAATCTATTGGATATTGTTATATGATATGTGGAGGTTCCACATGTGGATCTTGATGCTCCTGTTGAATATCTAGACCTATCTCTTTATGCACAAGACTACCCAAGTTGACCACTAGCCTTTGTGTGGGTCTACGCTCCATATATCAAATGCCCAATTTGTCTACTTTATGATCCATCTCGTGAAATAATGAAATGTGATTAGTGACATGCCTTACTAATATTAATCAAGTTAGAAATATCAAAATCTATAAAAATTTATTATAGTTCCTAGTGTATGATAACAAAGTGTGATGCACCCAAACACTAATAATTTATTTTTAATAAATTTAAAAACACAAGTGAGGTAACTAGAGAAATAATATATCAACCACAAACTATAATTTATCCTAACAATTCTTACATCATCTAGGTCAAGAGAGGGGATCATGACGTCACTCAAAATGTTACACAACATCTAATTTCAATTTCCCATCCCTCAGCTAAGATCTAACATCATGGTTTAAAATAATGAACCTAGTTTGAAAGATCCACATAGAAAGGATTTCGATAATTAATTTAATACTAAAAAATATAAGGGTTCTAAAAGGGATAGAAGGGCACCTGTATAAATCCATCAGATTAGTTAACATTGGAAGAGGAGTACGAATATTTTAAAAATACATTCTGATTGATTAGTAATAATAAAAAAATATCATCAATTAAATATAAATCACCCACTTAACATATAAATGAATAATTATTAAATATAATGTCATCCAAGAATAGTTTAAAAAAGTGACCACCCAATATAACAATTATAGTAAATGAATAAACAATATCATTTCTGATTTAGCTCCAAGTTAAACTCTAATACATAAGAAGTAGTATGACACAAAAGGGTTAATTATAATAATCCCTTTTATTTACCAGTCTCAAATGGAAAATAAAATTACCTTTGATCCTCAACCCTAAATGAAACTATAATTACTTTTTAATAAAAGGAAGGGTCTCAAATAAGTTGACCAAATTTCATTTAATTTTATATCTGATTCAATATCATTCTTATTTCCTCCATTAATTCTGGTGAGATATGGAAGAAATATGTACACACATGTATTTAACAGAATAATTCTTCAGAGTCATTCTATAGATGACAATTCTTCACAGGGTAAGCAACAAATAACATATACAAAAATTCAAAAGGTGTTAAATTTTTTAATTATTATTTACTCTCCATTTTAGAATAACCAACGTTTAAAAACTTGTATATGGTCTATGTTTTTATAAGGAGCATAATCTAGTTGTATCCTCTTTATTTTACACTTGGGGTGTTTCAAAACTATGTTTATCTTTAATGCACTTATATTTATTTATTCCTATATATCTACATGCCTCTTTCAAAACAAGGATTATATATATATATATATATATATATATATATATATATATATATATATATATATATATATATATATATATATATATATATATATATATATATAGTTGAAACAAGCATAGTCATTTACTCTCCATTTTAGAATAACCAACATTTAAAAACTTGTATATGGTCTATGTTTTTATAAGGAGCATAATCTAGTTGTATCCTCTTTATTTTACACTTGGGTTGTTTCAAAACTATGTTTATCTTTAATGGACTTATATTTATTTATTCCTATATATCTACATGCCTCTTTCAAAACATGGATTTTATATATATATATATATATATATATATATATATATATATATATATATATATATATATATATATATATATATATATATATATATATATATAGTTGAAACAAGCATAGTCATTGATAATATATACAACTCATCAAATTTTTTTTATTGAGATATATAATATTAAAGACTATGTTTATTTAAACTTTGTGTGTGTGTCCGTCCCAAGGGCATACGTGTAGCCATCATTCCACCAAATGGGACTACAGCTTAGGTGTCCCCCATTTTAATACTATGGCAGCTTTGAAACCATACCATTGAATGATTGGAAGGTGGCCTTTTCCATGGATCCTCCCATATAATATGGTAAGGGTGGCAATGCCAATGTCCCTTCCACATTTATATGAGGTGGGTTGTGATTAACAACTCTAGATCCCAAGTTTTTTTTAATAATTTTTAATAGAATATAAATTTTACATGTTTACCCCTTTTACACACACATATTTCTTTTTAGATCATAACTTTGTATACATATTAATACATGTATAATCTTTCTGTGATAGAAATATGCATTGTTTTCAAATGGGTAATTTCTTCTCCCTGAAGAATTTCATAGTCAAAAGTAAAAAAACTATTAACTCCAAGGTATTACCCACAAGGGTAATTTAAATGTATTTTTAGTGTGATTAAATAAGGTTTACAGTAAAAATAAACTCACTATGATGTAATTTTCAAGCACTATGTTCTATCAAAGGGTATCTACCTTACCCAAAACAATTAATTTTTTGGTAAATAGATAAAGAATGCAACTTTTTTTTATAAATAAATAGATAATAGAAGCAAGTTTTTCAACAATCACAATGGTTAGTAAATTTTAGATCTCCATAACTAGATAAGTAGGATCTAGAAAGTTTGAAGGTCCCTCTAACCATTATGGTGATTGTGCTATGCCTCATCCAAACTTATTTGCCACTACCCTATCGAGTGAAATTTAGGTGAGTCCCTCTTAGAGGTGTTAGATTTATGTAGAGTGTATGAAATCCTCAAACCCTTTCCATGAGTGTAGAGATTTATTCAAGTCTTAGCTTCTTTCTAGTTATTTTATAGGTGTTCCTACTATGGTATATGCGTCCAAGCCTTATATCCCTCTCTCTTTTATTTCTCTTTAACATAGTGATGCTCCTGTGTTATACTCTAAGGTAACTCCAATGTTAGTTATCCATGATTATGCTATTTAGGATATGGATCTTGATTTTGGATACATTTTCATGTTTGGTTAGTGTGTGTGCACCCTCCTTTGGTCTATTCATCTTTCCATCTAGGCCTTCATTTGTGAGAGTTCTATTTTTACTCCCTCTTCACTATGTTAAGCTCAAGTTTCTTCCATGTGGTTTTCCAAAGCCCTTTAGATAGAGATTTTGTTTAGAGTTATGGAACCTAGGTTTTCAAAATATATGGTTTTTTTTGTGTCTACTCCCCATTCCTTGACCCAATACATGTTTGAATCTTGTGTTCTCCTTTTGGATGAGACTTTATAATCTTTTGCTTGTCTTAAGAAGAGAAGAGAAAATGAAAATGTTGAGTAATAGAGTGGGCTCCTTTTAGAAAATTGTCAAAACATATTGCAAGCATAAATTTGTGAAAGCTTGTGCTCTCCTTGATCTTTCCAAACCTCTCTTCCATTCAATCCATCTGATCTCCTCTCAAGGTTTCTAGACTCAGTTTCTAAACTTTAACAATATTATTTTTCAATGTTTTAGTTGAAATATCCTCAATCATTACACGTTTGGATGTCTTTATAAGTCTTGTGGGTTAGCTTCATCTCACTCATAGTCAATGTGGAGGAACAAAGATGGGGTTACAGATAAATATTTTATGTGGTGCAATCATGTAAATTTATATCATCATTCTGCTTCCTCTCAAACTATTTTTGTTTCTCAATATTGTGGGCTTCCCTCCCCAAGAAACTGAGGTGTTGAAGGAATTATCTGCACCAAGGTTCATTTTAGTGGGCCATATAAAAATATATATGAATGTCTTAAGGCAAATCATATTTCCAATGGTGAAAAATCAGTTTAGAAGGCATATTGATGCATGGGTGAATCATGCGATACCACATAGTAAATGATGCAGATGAGAATTGGTAGTATGCAAAAGGACATATGTATAACATAGTCAAACACTGGCATGCAACATGGTGTGGGCAGGCACTAGTATCATTCAAGCTAACATTAGATGGTATGGGTAGACACTAGAAACATGCAAACAAGTGTATGTATAATGAAAATGGATGCTAGCTACATGTCGATGAATGCCAAACACCACATCATGGTGTTGTCACTTGTCCACATTATGATTTGGTATTCATACACACACATCATGCATTAGTGTTTTCTATAAATCTTAAATAAGCATCCACATCATGTTGGTGAATGCTGATTTGATATGGGTGCATGTTTAGGATGTGTATAATAATGCCAATGCTATGTGCTACTACTCATCAAGCACCCATGTGAATTAAATGTTAAGGGTAGTGTTTATAGTGTCTCTCACATGGGAGAAGTTACCTAGACATGCATGTGAGATAATTATCCCCTATACATAGATGTTGCTAATTTGTAGCCCACATGTATGAATAGATGACACTATCTATTGGTAGATTTTAGGAGGCTATAGGTATCCACCAGTAGAGTATGAATGTACACCACTATGAGCATCTATAAATTTCCCACAAGCATCTATTGGTAACTCATAGGGATCTACCCATAACCAGTGGGCATCCACCTCTAGCCCACACACATCTTCCATTAACCTGGGCCCTATAACCATCTATGGGATACCTACCAATGGTTGACCACAATATGTTGGTGGAAGATCATAAGTTGTGAGTATTCACTTGCATCCTTTGGGACCATGGGCATCTTCCAATAGTATGCAAGCATCCACTAACAAGATGAAAACATCCATTATGGGGCATCCCATGGGTGCCTGCCTAGACTCTTTAGACATGTGCCTAAACACTGCTAGCATTTGCTTGTAGGTTACTAGTGCTAGCCATAGAGTTAAGTGTTTTTTTTATTTTATTGACATAATTTACATTAATTGTATCAATTTACTATTCAGACTGTTGGCATCCACCTGACTATATAAGGTTAAGTCATGCAGATTGGATTTCAAGGTATTGGCGAACTACATTTATATAAGGAAATTTATATTCAAATGTACGTGAACCTCTATGAAAAATTAACTTTAACCTCAAAAATTTAGGTGATCCCGCCCTGTTGGCCACTCTATAAAAATCATCAAATGCTAACTTTGAAAAATAGAATATTTATAGATTAATGAAAATTCACCACTAAATAAAACCTGATCCATACCCCCATGAGGGAGGTGATGATGAAGGAATTAATGGTTTCCATTCATTCTATGAATCCTCCATAATGGATTGAGGTGGTCTCCACCCCTTCTTGGCCAAATGTTGAGAGACCATAAGTTGATGTGGAAGCTACCTCTAAAAATAAAGGATGGAGATTAGAGGGTGAAACATTGAGAGTGGAAGTAGAGGTATTGGTCAAATATGGTGACCAATGCAAATTAAAGGATTTTTTTTCTACCCAAAAAAAATAGCTTCTACATGTGGTTAATTCTACTCTCCTTTCTTGCATCTTTTTTATCTTTGGTGAGACTTTTCACCCTTATACTCTCTCCATGGTAATGCTAGTGTGTTTTTTTTTGTTACTACTCTTTGTTATTAAACAATAATATTATTTTCTCACTTCTATTCTTTTTAATTTGGTTGAGATTTTTTTTCTATGTGTGGCCAAATTCTCTCTATTTGCATAGTTTATTTCAAGACCTTTATTATTATTGTATGGCCTTTGGCCTTTTTGAAGACTAAAACTCTATTTATATCTTAAAATCAATTCTAAACATCAATCAAACATTATTTCTAGATTCTTATTTTTTATTAAAAGTATGTAAGAAGGAAGAGTCCATCACAAAACCCTTCTATAACCAATATAAAAAAAACTTTACACACACACACACACACACACACACACACACACACACACACACACACACACACACACACACACACACACAAGTTTTTAACCTTTCACTCCACTCATCCTAATTGTAACTTTAATGTTGAATGGCTAGAATACTAGATTAATATTTTTTATTGAAAAAGAATTAAGAGTATAGATGTTGCGATAGTTATTAGTCTCGAAGGGGGACTATTGGCTTCATTTCTTCTTAACCTATTGTTATTTCCTAATATGTTAGCCAATCTCAATGCATCATTTTTTCCACTAAAAATATATATGAAAGTTTGGAAAAAGGAAATTGCATGTCTTTTAACACACATAATATAATATTATATTGTATGAGACGCAGATGTCTGAGTAAATTCTATGTTATTTATACCTTCTGGTATATTTAGGTAGCATGTAAATGCCAATACAATCTTCATGTTAATCAAGGTACATTAGTTTCAATTTTCATGGAGTAGTGTGCATAGGGAGGTTGAACACCATACGACAGGGCAATAGCCATACCTTGGAAGTGAGGGAAAATTTAATAGACATACAACAAGTTGGCAGTGCATCTGCTGGCATCCATTCAGCATGCCACAAATGATTTTTTACCTTCACCTATATTCACCATGTCTAGGGTTTGAACCTCTTGAAGCAACCTTTTCATGCAACAACATTAATGTGGTCGCCATATCAAGTTTTGTTCTTTTCTTCTCATTAACTCAACCTAAGAGCAACACCACCACCATTCTTTTTTCTTAGCTATTTCAACTGAAGTGAAACCACATCCCATTTCAATCAAGGATTTCAATAGAATCAAAAATCCCCTCTACGCTTTCAACAGACTCTAAATATCCATTCTCTCCATGTCTGGACATGGCATATATATACTATGGGAGTTTTTCTTTCTGGGAGTGCGAGCTACTTTATACTGACCACTGTAGGCAACAAACTAGAGAGGAAGAGGTTGTTTCTCTGTAAAAGCATGATGGTAAGAATAATAATTCTAAATTTAAATTTAGCACTTCGTAGTTAGGGTTTGATGATGAAACATTTGGAAAGCTCAATTGACTTCCCCTACTCAAAAAAAGACTCCTCTTAGGCTTCTTTGATTGCTAATTGCTTTATCATTCTTTTTTGCTTGTAATTTTTCATCCTATGCATTTTGTGATCATGGTCAACATTTTATGGTACTTTCTTTCCTTTCACATGGTTGTATGGCATCAAATGTTTTCATCCAATCTATTTTAGTTATCCATGAATTTTTTTCTTTCTTATAAATTCTTCTTCAAACCCAAAATGCCATGTTCTCAATTCTATAGTTTATAGGGCTTTGTGTTCACTAGCTCTATGGGTCCTACAATACTCCTATGGATAAATTCCTTTCTGATGCAAACTACCTATTCTTTACATAATTTTACCCTTTAGCATCTTTATTATTTTCATAATTATTTTTCTGGATAATGATATCTAGTTTGGCCTATCTCAAAGTGGTGTGCCTCATTTTTCACCCATGTAAACATAAGAAGTTTTTAGTTTGCACCCTCATTCAAAATCTATGATCCACAAATTTAGTAAAGCACTTTTGGATGGGGATATTAGTGATCCATGTAATAGCCAATCCCAACACCATGAAAGGCAAAATTAGTGCAATTAGTAACAGGGTCTAGATACAAATAGTCAATCAAGCAAGATTAATAGAAGTTGGCCAGAATTTAGAGAAAAATACATTTTTACAGAAGAAAATTGAAATCAAAAGCATCGTTTACATACAACTAGTTTCCATTTGTAGCTTGCACAATCCAAAAAAGATTAGTTTAACATACTCTTTTTTAGAAGATGAGTTTTTTTAACTAGGTGTGCCCACATAGGTTAGTGGCTTTAGAGATCTAGTCATAAGGAAGACCTACAAGTAAAATGGTATAAAAATCATTTAAATGTCTTTTACCATTGTACTTATTATGGCATTGGGTCTTATTATCAGATGAAAATTCATTTTAGTGCCTAAAACACATTTTTAGATCTAGGAATGAGGAAAAGCTATGAATAGCATCCTATCCATCGAAGTACTTGAGTATACAAAGCACACCACCTGTCAAACTATTCACTTGGGCAATGTTGCTGTGTACTTAGGTTGTGATCAATTTCTGATCTAACAAATCTTTGTTTTTTTTTTTTCTTTTGGCTATGCAGCTAACCAAATTTGCATGTAGAGGATTCTTTGTGGGCTTGTTGGCTGAGAAACAGGTGCTGCTGGTGGTGGCATTGAAACTAGAGGAATGGGGACAATCTAGCCCAACAATCTAGCAAATTGGTCTTTCTCTGGTAAAATAGGTTGTCATTCTTTATTTTTGTAAATTTGTTCATCCTTGGCAAAGCACAAACTGAACCTGTGGTCAAATGACTTTTTTATTTTTTAATGTAAAACTAGAAAAAAAAACCAAGTTATTGCCATTGCAGTGCGATGGGCAAGAAGGATTGTAAGCCAATGATTTTTCGATGCATTTCAGTGTTATTTGTTAGTGATTGTGAAGCCATTAAAAATGTATCTATATTTAGAGGAAAGATAATGCATTTTTTTTGCAAGAACAAGACAACAAGGGAGCCCATGTGGAGGTTCAGTGCGGGAATTATTGTCTAATGAAGAAGTTTCCCAAGGATTTTCAGACCATGGCTATCCCATCTGACAACGGTTCCATCAGGGTCATTTCGCAACATGATCTTTGATCTTGATTTTTTGATTCTTCAGTTTCTGTTTTGGGATTTACTATGGTTTTCATCTATTCTTTGTTATTAACGGTTCGTTTGTAAATTTATTCCTTTTTATTTAAGCTAGACTATGACTGGTCACAATTTTAAAAAAAAAATAGAACAACAATATCTACTTTAAAGATAGTAAATCATAATACACTCTGTAACTGAGTTTGTAGATTTGATAATATTGTAATATATTTGCTTGGTATGATTTTTTTGTTGTGCAGCAACTGGCTTAACCTACGGTGCTAGACGGGTTGGATTAGGCGATGGTTGGGTCAGTGCGATCTGAAAAATGGATTTATTCATTAATTAGTAGGACGGGATTTTTTCAATCTAGTTTCCAACTTACAAAACTAAAGTTTTTTTTCGATAACTTTTCATGTGCATGCATTGATTTTCGTATTTTGACCTTGCAAAACCTATATTTCATGAATCAATAACATCCTCAAACTAATCTCGCCTTCCTGCAAGGACTAGGCACTTTGCGCCCTTGTTAATTTGATCACTTCGTTTATATAGGTTAATGATCATTTCTCTTTTTCGTTAATGTATGTTCGCAGTCAATTTAAAGTGGCCTTGAAACGTAACAAAGTCCTTCGTTCTTAGACCATTTTTTTGATAGGGATCCCTGTAAGAATGAAAAAACAGCTTTTGTGTAAAAGTAAATAAATAAAAACAATTCCAGCTTGACTGGCAATATGGCCCCTGACGGTTATAATAAGTAATAATTAACAGGTGCGGCCTCTTACTTCTTGTCAAGTATCTTCGTAGACCAAATGATGTCCACGAGTTGGCAGAGTTTGAGTGGAATCTGGCTTACCAGATATTTGATCTGTAGCACATTCTGGAAAATATTGTCAAACTACTAAGCTAAATGCTGCCCTGGAAGCATCTGCCGCTGTTGGTGATGTACATATCTGTTTTACATTGATAAACATTGATCTGTGTACTTCGGTTGAACCAAAATAGGCGTCCTTATCAATTGCTCATGACTTAAACTTGGATAGCTTTTAATGGAGGATGTATGCAGCTGATATTGTTGCTGACGACGAGATCTTGTAATTGCATCATAAAGAAGATCATTACTCCCATTTTGCGCAAATTGGCTATTATGATTAAACACGGGTGCTTGAAAGAAACATGGTGAGGAATACTCGCGCTGCGACAAGTCAGAATAAGCGGTGCCGTGTCCAATTGCACCACGGTGCTCCATCACCGCCGATATTTAACCCATTAGTGTGAATGGGGTAATCCGTTAATGTTGAAATTACGGATGGAACCTCGACACTGCTTCGAATGATGTCATTTTTGTAAATCGAGTAGAGTCTGACCTTATTATTGTGATGCTTATTATGGTCTTGTTGTCACAGTTGTTGAAAACAGTGAAAATATGGTGAAAATTTTAATTTTTTAAAAACTGAGTAAAGATTTTTTTATTTAACCCGAAAATGCTAGAAATTTTGAAATTTTCGAAAATTAAAATTTAAGGAATATTTATGTTTTCATTCCGAAATGTTTTTTAAACCTGTTTGAACCATCTGTTCAAAACATTGCTAGTTCAAAACATTGCTAGCTTTCCCGGTAATTTGCCAAAACCCCTTTTTTTTGCTTTTTGCGAGTTGCATAAATATATTTTCCTTTTTCATGACTTGTGTAAAGTGCAAAAACCTTTTTGGTGCAAAGTGAAAAAAATCAATTGGGTGCAAATTGCAAAAATCTATTTTGCTTCCATGCAAATTGTAATTTGTTTTTTTGTTTTCTCTAGCCGTTCGAATAAACTTTCCACTACCTGGCTGTGCAATTTGTAGATTTCTTTTTTCACTCCTATGCAACTGTTGTGATTATTTCCCCAAACCGTGCAAGTGAGACTTAGTCTTCCCAAAAGTTTCATGTTCAAAACAAGATTATCAACATGTATATCAATTGCAAAGATTTCGCAGATGCTCATGAAATGTTTGACGAAATGACATAGCAAGACAACTTCTCGTGGAATGTGATGACTGCAAATTATAGAAGATATGGGTGACTTCGTCAGGTTTTGGCATTATTTCATCAAAATGCAATGAACAGGTGTCCAACCCGATCCCTTTAGCTTTCCCAACGTACTCTAAGCATGTGCCAAATTAAAAGATTTGGAAAAAAATATTGACATTCATGTAAGCATAATGGAAAGTGGATTTTTGTCAAACATTGTAATTGTAGGTTCCCTGGTAGATATGCATGGACAATGTGGAAGCATTCATAAAGCACAAACTATTTGACAAAATGAATCAATGTAGAAGATTCTCATAAAGTGTTTTTCAATATGCTTGAAAGAGACGTTGGCTCTTGAAATGCTATGCACGTAGGACATTGTCAGAATGGAAGTTAAGCAATGGTGTAAATAAGAGATCTACATGATGACATGATAATACAGGGATGTTTCCAAATTATTCTTTGTGAGTGGGTGTGGAGAATATTTCAAATTGGTCAATGGATCCTCCTTTGCAACCCCTGAAGACAATTTTATTTTTATGGATGTCCATGATATAATTTTGTATTAGAATGTGACAGACCCTAGGGATTATTGTGTTGTTTCTCATAATATAGAATTTTCTAGAGGATGAACCTGTAAAGCTTTACGATGATGACAGATTGGATAAAATTGGTTATGACAATGTTGGTGGTGTATGAAAACAAATGAATTAGATCCGTGAATTATTAGAAATTCCCCTTTGACATCCGCAACTCTTCAAATAAATTGGTTTGAGGCCTCCAAAGGGTGTTATGCTTTATGGACCACCTGGTTCGAGGAAAACCTTAATTGTTATTGTAGTTGCAAATGGTAGTGGTGCATTATCTTTTTGTATCAATGGCCCTGAAATTATGTCAAATTTAGCTAAAGAAAGTGAAATCAATCTCTAGAAGGCCTTTGAGGAGACTAAGAAAAATTGCCCATCCATTATATTTATTAACGAAATTGATTCCATAGCCACCCAAAGCCTCATCACATCCATAAAGAAAAGCCTCTCTACACCATAGTGGCGCATTTCAAAAAGTCCATATCAGTAGTCATGGAAACACTGGATATATTAAAAGTTGGATTGGAATATAGGTACATGCCATTCGTAGCTAAAGTGGTCACAGTAGCTTTGAGTTGGGTGTTTGTTTGAGTTTGGATGGTTATAATTAGAGAGCATCAGTTTCCTTTTCTTGTCAAGGTTCACCATTGGAACAAGCTCAATGTCAATACAAGAGGCAACTTTGTAGAGAAATGTTCCTACATCTTCAAATTTATAAATCTAATTATGGGAGTGAGCCCTATACGAGTGATAGCTTTAGGGTCACATGATATGAATCACAAAGATGAAGAATATAATGGCAAGGTACTGGATATCTTTGACAATGCATATGTAATAGTGAAATATGATAATAGATCACATGCTATGCTCATCCTTTGTATCTTTGTTAAGGTAACAAAAATAAACAACATATATTTGTGGTTGGTGACATCATGAAGGGTGAGGCTTTTGTGTCGAATGATATTGTGCATATGTCATCCCCAAATATGATTGACAGAATGGTGATCAATATTTCTCCCATGCATTGAATAACGTAATTTGAGGATGAGAAGACATAACCAACATATAAAGTATAGGTTGATTTTGAATTATCGATTGGGTGCAAATTGCAAAAATATTTTTTGCTTCCATGCAAATTGTAATTTGTTTTTTAGTTTTCTCTAGCTTTTCAAATAAACTTTCCACTACCTGGCTGTGCAATTTGTAGATTTCTTTTTTCACTCCCGTGCAACTGTTGTGATTATTTCCCCCAACCGTGCAAGTGAGACTTAGTCTTCCCAAAAGTTTCATGTTCAAAACAAGATTATCAACATGTATATCAAGTGCAAAGATTTCGCAGATGCTCATGAAATGTTTGAAAAAATGACATAGCAAGACAACTTCTCGTGGAATGTGATGACTGCAAATTATAGAAGATATGGGTAACTTCGTTAGGTTTTGGCATTATTTCATCAAAATGCAATGAACAGCTGTACAACCCGATCCCTTTAGCTTTCCCAATGTACTCTGAGCATGTGCAAAATTAAAAGATTTGGAAAAAAATATTGACATTCATGTAAGCAAAATGGAAAGTGGATTTTTGTCAAACATTGTAATTGTAGGTTCCCTGGTAGATATGTATGGACAATGTGGAAGCATTCACAAAGCACAAACTATTTGACAAAATGAATCAATGTAGAAGATTCTCATAAAGTGTTTTTCAATATGCTTGAAAGAGACGTTGGCTATTGAAATGCTATGCACGTAGGATATTGTCAGAATGGAAGTTAACCAATGGTGTAAATAAGAGATCTACATGAGGACATGATAATACAGGGATGTTTCCAAATTATTCTTTGTGAGTGGGTGTGGAGTATATTTCAAATTGGTCAATGGATCCTCCTTTGCACCCCCTGAAGACAATTTTATTTTTATGGATGTCCATGATATAATTTTGTATTAGAATGTGATAGACCCTAGGGATTATTGTGTTGTTTCTCATAATATAGAATTTTCTAGAGGATGAACCTGTAAAGCTTTACGATGATGATAGATTGGATAAAATTGGTTATGATGATGTTGGTGGTGTATGAAAACAAATGAATTAGATCCATGAATTATTAGAAATTCCCCTTTAACATCCACAACTCTTCAAATAAATTGGTTTGAGGCCTCCAAAGGGTGTTATGCTTTATGGACCACCTAGTTTGAGGAAAACCTTAATTATTATTGTAGTTGCAAATGGTACTGGTGCATTATCTTTTTGTATCAATGGCCCTAAAATTATGTCAAATTTAGCTAAATAAAGTGAAATCAATCTCTGGAAGGCCTTTGAGGAGACTAACAAAAATTGCCCATCCATTATATTTATTAACGAAATTGATTCCATAGCCACCCAAAGCCTCATCACATCCATAAAGAAAAGCCTCTCTACACCATAGTGGAGCATTTCAAAAAGTTCATATCAGTAGTCATGGAAACACTAGATATATTAAAAGTTGGATTGGAATATAGGTACATGCCACCCATAGCTAAAGTGGTAACAGTACCTTTGAGTTGGGTGTTTGGTTGAGTTTGGATGGTTATAATCAGAGAGCATCGGTTTCCTTTTCTTGTCAAGGTTCACCATTGGAACAAGTTCAATGTCAATACAAGAGGCACCCTTGTAGATAAATGTTGCTACATCTTCAAATTTATAAATCTAATTATGGGAGTGAGCCCTATACGAGTGATAGCTTCATGGTCACATGATATGAATCACAAAGATGAAGAATATAATGGCAAGGTACTGGATATCTTTGACAATGCATATGTGATAGTGAAATATGATAATAGATCACATGCTATGCTCATCCTTTGTATGTTTGTTAAGGTAATAAAAATAAAAAAGATATTTTTGTGGTTGGTGACATCATGAAGGGTGAGGCTTTTGTGTCAAATGATATTGTGCATATGTCATCCCCAAATATGATTGACAGAATGGTGATCAATATTTCTCCCATGCATTGAATAACATACTTTGAGGATGAGAAGACATAACCAACATATAAAGTATAGGTTGATTTTGAATTATCGATTGGGTGCAAATTGCAGAAATATTTTTTGCTTCCATGCAAATTGTAATTTATTTTTTAGTTTTTTCTAGCCGTTCAAATAAACTTTCCACTACCTGGCTGTGCAATTTGTAGATTTCTTTTTTCACTCCCGTGCAACTGCTGTGATTATAACCCCAAACTGTGCAAGTGAGACTTAGTCTTCCCAAAAGTTTCATGTTTAAAACAAGATTATCAATATGTATATCAAGTTCAAAGATTTCACAGATGCTCATGAAATGTTTGACAAAATGACATAGCAAGACAACTTCTCATGGAATGTGATGACTGCAAATTATAGAAGATATGGGTGACTTCGTCAGGTTTTGGCATTCTTTCATCAAAATGCAATGAACAAGTGTCCAACCCGGTCCCTTTAGCTTTCCCAATGTACTCTGAGCATGTGCCAAATTAAAAGATTTGGAAAAAAATATTGACATTCATGTAAGCATAATGGAAAGTGGATTTTTGTCAAACATTGTAATTGCAGGTTCCCTGGTAGATATGTATGGACAATGTGGAAGCATTCATAAAGCACAAACTATTTGACAAAACGAATCAATGTAGAAGATTCTCATAAAGTGTTTTACAATATGCTTGAAAGAGACATTGTCTCTTGGAATGCTATGCACGTAGGATATTGTCAGAATGGAAGTTAAGCAATGGTGTAAATAAGAGATCTACATGATGACATGATAATGCCAGGATGTTTCCAAATTATTCTTTATGAGTTGGTGTGGATTATATTTCAAATTTGCCAATGGATCCTCCTTTGCACCTCTTGAAGACAATTTTATTTTTGTGGATGTCCATGATATAATTCTGTATCAGAATGTGATAGACCCTAGGGATTATTGTGTTGTTTCTCATAATATACAATTTTCTGGAGGATGAGCCTGTAAAGCTTGATGATGATGATATATTGGATGAAATTGGTTATGATTATGTTGGTGGTGTACGAAAAAAAATGAATCAAATCTGTGAATTATTATAAATTCCCCTTTGACATCCACAAATCTTCCAATAAATTGGTGTGAGGCCTCCAAAGGGTATTATGCTTTATGGACAACCTGGTTCGAGGAAAACCTTAATTATTAGGGCAGTTGTAGATGATACTAGTACATTCTTTTTTTGTATCAATGGACCTGAAATTATGTCAAGTTTAGCTAAAGAAAGAGAAATCAACCTCTAAAAGGCCTTTGAGGAGACTGAGAAAAATGCCCCATCCATTATATTTATTAATGAAATTGATTCCATAGCCACCCAAAGCCTCATCACATCCTTAAAGAAAATCCTCTCTACACCATAGTGGAGAATTGCAAAAAGTTCATATCAGCAGTCATGGAAACACTGGATATAATAAAAGTTTGATTGGACTATAGGTACATGCCACCCATAGCTAAAGTGGTCACAGTAGTGGAGAGTTGGGTGTTTGGATGAGTTTGGATGGTTATAATCATAGAGCATCAGTTTCCTTTTCTTTTCAAGGTTCACAATTGGAACAAGTTCAATGTTAATACAAGAGACACCTTGGTAGAGAAATGTTGCTACATCTTCAAATTTATAAATCTAATTATTGGAGTGAGCCCTATATGACTGATAACTTTAGGATTACATGATATGAATCACAAAGATGAAGAATATAATGGCAAGGTACTGGATATCTTTGACAATGCATATGTAATAGTGAAATATGATAATAGATCACATGCTATGCTTGACCTTCGTATGTTTGTTAAGGTAATAAAAATAAACAGGATATTTATGTGGTTGGTGACATCACGAAGGGTGAGGCTTTTTTGTGAAATGATATTGTGCATATGTCATCCCCAAAAATGATTGACATAATGGTGATCAATATTTCTCCCATGCATCGAATAACATACTTTGAGGATGAGAAGACATAACCAACATATAAAGAATAAGTTGATTTTGAATTATCGACCCACGTAAATGCTATCTCAAATTAAAGATGTTTCCAGAATCTCACATATCATTTGCACTTATGTGTTAAAGCTTGGCTCACATGTCTTAATTAGAAATAATGACTAAAATATAGTAACAAAAGACTACATCAAATGAAATGAATGTGACTAATAAAAATGAACACAATGGTTCATGTGCCACCTAGTCAAAGAAATGCAATCAACTGGTCTCCAAGTGGAATCAAATTCATTCGAGGTAATTTGTCAAATGGTTCACATGATTTCTATATGCTTCCAAATTTGTATATGTGTCTATCTTAGCATAGATAACTAATACGAAGTATTTTTGATGGCCTTTTTTAGTACCCTCCATCTATTGCAGACATGAATAATTTTCAAAGATAAAGATCACATCAATGGCTTTCATGTCATTTTATAAAAATATGGAGAAGGTATTTTGTGGAAATCTTACAATTATTTCATGGACGTCTTTGATGAGGAGATTAAAATCCTAAAATTGGTCAAAATCTCTGGAGTAAATGTTGTGATAATGAATTGAGAGAGAAACAACTGATATGTTGAACAAATCTAGAAGTACTTGGTTTCTAAAGCAAATCACACAATTTTGATTTGTACATTTCAAGTGGTACAAAAGCACCAAAGTATTTTTGCATCATTCAAGTGGTGCAATTTTGTAAATTTATTTTTGCATACGATGCAATTTTTTCAATGCACTTTTGCATCACTTAAGTGGTGCATTTTTATAAAATCACTTTTCCACATTCCAAAATGCAAAAAAGGTTATTATGCATCGTAGACATCTCCCCATGCTATAAATATGAATCTAAGGTTCATTGTAAAACAATGAAATTTTGACAATGAAACTTTATAGAAACTTTTAAAGGATGAGATTGTATTTTTGACTCAATAAAGATCAGAACAGAGAGAATTTGCAGACTTTATTTTCAAGATTTCTTTGTGAGTTATAACTTTGCATATGATTCATTTGTCTCTATATCTTTACTTTTAAATTATTTTCATAATCCCTATCAAATTTTCAGAAAATGCGAATTTCACATTATGTATTTCTTTTAGAATCTTCTTGTGTTATTTTTATAAATGTGGATTCTTGGTGGGGTTTAAGTAATATTTTAATTATCTTTTATAGGTAAATATGAGATGGTTGTCTTGAGTTTGCTATTAGTATTAGACAATTGTCTCAGTATATGTTTTGTACTCCTAATGGTGTAATTATGTCTTTACCACCCATTGAGTGAGAGAGGTTTCGATGCACATAGTGTTTTACCCTTCTTGGACTATTCTAGTAAGTTCCTATATTTAGCTACCCAGAGTTGTCTTTCATTTTTTTCAGGGTTATCATTGTAGTTTATGTATTTAACTGACTATAAAAACCATATCCTCCCTTATTTCTTTCCTTTCTCTATTCATCATTTCTTTCCATTATTTTTTTTTCTCCTCATTTCCATTCTACTTCGTTTATGTACTTTCAGGTTAAAAGTACGAAACCACCAATAGAAAATATTTTTGTTGTAAATAGTTGTGAATAATTTTTCCCCATTATTTCCTTTTTGGCTTTCAATAAAGGTAACTCCACCTACTAATAGGAGAAAAACTTTGTCCTGCAATGCTGACCAATTTAATAACTCTGTTCCCACATTGCTGACTCAAAGTCACCAATTTGTCTCCTTGACAAATTTTTGAGCCAACAGGGCCATTAATGATGCTTTTTATGGGAAGTTCAGTTTTGCCTTTGCTCCTATAAATATTAAGTTAGTGTTGTCATAAGCTTTGACAGTGTCGTAACCTATCTGGAATGTTCCCAAGGATATTTGAGTTGCTTTCATTGGATCACAAATCTCCACCACCCATTTACGCCATGATCTGCCTTACTCCTATGTAATTCCTTTTTATCTGCTGCTGCCGCTCAGAATTGGAGTTTTTTTTGACATATATAGGGAGCTCATCATTATTCCTTTTCAATATCACCTGGTGTGAGTGATTTCTGTTCAGCCTTTTCTTAATACTGTTTTCTTCTGATTGCAATGAAATGACAAAAAAATATAAGAAAAACATATTCATTTACAAGTTTTAATTCAAATCAATGATCCTCAAACAAAGTCACTTCTTAGACGCCTATAAGATCATGTTTTTTGGTTGGCTCTAAATATTGATTTCTCTTTGCTTTTCGAAACTTTTCTTTTCTCGTGTGATCCGACTTAGATCATGAAACTGAAATATTCTCGAACTATTCTAGTTTGAATAGATTCAGTCGTCAACAAAGCAATACCACGTATAAAAAGGGATAAGGAATTGGAGAGGTTCCAGATTATTTGATGACCTTAAATTGAAATAGCATCAAGGAAAACAGAGTAACTCAGATTATTTACTTTTCGAGGTCAAAACCACCAATTCATAAAGATCAACAAAAATAAAAAATTAAATGGGAAAATAGGAATTCTTAGAACTATTATGTCTATTTCTGACATTACATAAGGTCTATTGTTTTGGATTTGGAAAAATATTAGATAATAAATATACAGTTTACAATTGCATTTTTAAAAGGACAGACGGCAGAACGGTGGAGCGAATGACAGGATACCAAACAATCAGTGACAACAAACAATAGCAGCGATCAAAGGGTGTGGCTTAATTTTACACAAGTTTTCTAATCTTGCATGTTTAATAATCCACGTTGTTCTATGTTGTGGTTTAATAGAAGAATTGGAAGAGATTGAGTAACCTTAAAAAGATTTCATCCCTCTCCATTTTTTTTAGCTTCTTATCGAAGACTACCATGATATATAAATCTTCTGTAGAATAATGCTTTTTAATTCTTCTTCTTGGTAGAATGTCTTTAAAATTGAGCACGAAGGGAGGTCATGTAATGTGAGAAATTTGTAAAGCATGTAAGCGTGTTTGGTAATGGAATAAAACATATGCAATAAGAAGGGTAGAAACTTAAATTTGGCACAAAATTCTTATTCTTCTCATTCTTTTATTTTATTCCTCTTTTAATTTAATTAAATCTATGCATTTTAATGTATCTACAAGATGGATTTAATGTCATGACTTTATATTTGGTATATTAAAACTAAAAAGCATCACAATTATTATTAGTCCTAAAGGGAGGGATTGTTGGCTTCATTTCACATTAACTTGTCAATAAATCTTGTCTCCCTGTCCAATCCAAATACAATGATTTTCATGCTCACAAATATACCTAAACTTTTCCCAAAATAATCTACAAGTTGTTTATAGGAAAGAATAAATTGTATTATTTCGGGCATTGTGATTGTTCAATAAAATTAGATGTTATGAATCGTTTCATTTCTATCGAGAAAGTAAGTTCAGAATCATCATTAAAGTCAGAATCCATAAATGAAAGCTGTGGTTTTTCATTGCGAAATTGGGCTGTGGGTATTCATTGAAGCAATGGACAGTGGGTGTTCATTGCAGACCTAGGCAGTGCACATGTTGGTAGCCATTTAGTGTGCCACAAACAAATTTTAACCTCCGTCTGTATTCATTGATCTTTGTGTTTAAGTTCTCTTTGT
>JARHVA010001497.1:2602500-2615000 GCA_037957365.1 Torreya grandis
AGCACTTTTGGCTGGGGATATTAGTGATCCATGTAATAGCCAATCCCAACACCATGAAAGGAAAAATTAGTGTAATTAGTAACACGGTCTAGATACAAATAGTCAATCAAGCAAGATTAATAGTAGCTAGCTAAAATTCAGGGAAAAATACATTTTTACAGAAGAAAATTGAAATCAAAAGCATCATTTGCATACAACTAGTTGCCACTCGTAGCTTGCACAATCCAAAAAAGATTAGTTTAACATGTTATTTTTTACAATATTAGTTATTTTTTACTAGGCGTGCCCACATAGATTAGTGGCTTTAGAGATCTAGTCATAAGGAAGACCTACAAGTACAATGGTATAAAAATCATTTAAATGTCTTTTACCATTTTACTTATTATGGCATTGGCTCTTATGATCAGATCAAAATTCATTTTAGTGCCTAAAACACATTTTTAGATCTAGGAATGAGGAAAAACTATGAATATCATCCTATCCATCGAAGTGCTTGAGTCTGGAAAGCACACCACCTATCAAACTATTCAAATGGGCAATGTCGTTGTGTACTTAGATTGTGATCAATTTCTAATCTAATGAATCTTGGGTTTTTTTTTTCTTTTGGCTATATAGCTTGTTGGTGTTAAGCCACACTCGGACTGAAGATGGACTGATCCAAGAGGGACCAGTAGCTCAGTGGTAGAGCACTCCAGCAGCATATGGATGGTCCTAGGTTTGAGTCCTAGCTGGTCCATGAACCAACATGGTATCAGACCCAGGTTCAGGCTAGGAGCCCCAAGCACACAAGAGGTGTGGCTTAAGGGGGGTGTTGGTGTTAAGCCACACTCAGACCGAAGATGGACTGGTCCAAGAGGGACCAGTAGCTCAGTGGTAGAGCACTCCAGCAGCATATGGATGGTCCTAGGTTCGAGTCCTAGCCGGTCCATGAACCAACATGATACCATGTTAGTTTTATGATCAGATTTGAAACAAACAGAAAATGCAATACAATGAACAATGAACACAACAATATATCCTGGGAAAAACCCAACAACAATATATCTCTTATATATTGAATGATAAGAACAACCATCTGCTTGACAATGGCCAAATCCAAGGCCTACAGATATGGCTTCACTTCTTGAAACACAAAGACTAAGATCACACTTGATAAATCTGATTTGCTCTTGAAATAACTTGATCTACTCCTTAGAAGTCTGCTCTGCCTTTCTGCAACACCATTCTATTGAGGGTTGTAAGGGACACAAAACTCCCTCTTAATCCCTGCTGCAATGCAAAAAATTATGGAATCCTTTAGAGGTGTACTCCCCTCCATTTTCAGATCTCAGAGCTTTGATTCTCTTCCTAGATAAGTTCTCTACTTGAGTTTTAAACTCTTTGAACCTCTCAAGTACTTCTTTAGATTCCATGGCACAACCTTTGCGGGTACCTTCATGCCCTAGTTGAATTTTGGAAGAGTCATGACCATCTTCTCCATGATAGGTAGAGCCCAAAATTGTAGGTGAGCCAATCTTCGATGCCAAAGATCACACAAGCTTGAAGAATCATGTACTAATGCTTGAAGTGAACAAGTGATTTTCCTATAGAGGCTCTCATACCTAACTCCAATTATAGGCACAGTGAGGCAGCTGGAGATAGAAGTAGTTGGTGATTAATTCCAATACTCCCCCCTTAATCACAAGTACTACTATCTATGATGCACAATAGATCTCTGTTTAGCTCTGCGAAACTCTTAATTATTGAATGCCATTCTATGACCATTAATACAACTTCTCAATGGCTATTGCTATCATCTCACAACGTGTTTCATCATTTACATCCTTCTTCAATACGCAGCTACTCGGCTCTTTTCAACACCTGTGGTCGTCCCTGACTGATTTGTATTTGCTTATATCAAGATGACCATGTGTTGCTTCATAGCCTCTGAAGAAATAGTGAGCTCCAATTATTTTCCTATTGCAGTGCGAGGAATTAAACATCACACCGCTTTGGCACATGCCCTTCCATTTTAGGGGAATAGGTCCCAGGCCTCTGTCATGGAAGCATTCGCTCTCAGGGCAAATTTCAGTGTCAACGACGCCCACAATTACGTCATTGCCGTAGTGAGATATGAAGAACAATAGAGTATTGACCTGAGCATAGGTCAAGGGTTCAAGCCCAATAGTAATCAAGTCTGTTACTGGGTAGGTGAGTTGGGATTCGGGCATCGACAATCCTAACAATGGCATGAGGCCAAAGCTCGGATTGAATCGAAAGACCGGATCATCAGCCCGCCACTCTTCGCAGAACAATAAGAGATCCGAACCAAACAACAGCAATATATACTGAAATTCGAGGCAAAAACTGCGAGTCCAAACAGCATTTGATCTCGCATTATAGAGGAAACGTGGTTTCCATTTCTTTCGCAACCAAGCTCGAAGCTGGAAGCCCAGTTTCGGATGGCAGTCCAACTCGTGCTGGAAATCTGGCTCAAGTTCCATCCACAGTATAGAAATCCGAGGCAAAAATAAAGTCCCATGCAATAAACGATCTCGCATTGCAGAGAAAACATGATTTCCATTTCTTTCCCGACTGGAGTATCCAGAATTATTTGTGGGTGAAAGGGGGGAACAATATCTCTCCCGTGTTTTCACTTGCTTTCCAGCAAGGGCATTTGAAGAACACCCTCCCCGCCTTTCACCCTGATAAGCGCTGCCCTCTGCTCTTGCTCCGCTTTGGCCACGACAGACCTCGACCTCTCTGTCTCCTACTGCGCTACCTACTTCTGCTCCACAGCTCACCAGAACTCTAGCCCATATGACAGGTGCGTGATCGCCACATCGTCCAACACAATGTTTAATTTCTTAGTGCGATGAACCAGGGACTCCCTTACCATAGCAGAGACGTATGGGCATTCAGTGAGCAGCTTGTCCACGTTGAACTATGCCACCACGAACTTGACAACATCATTGTCGATGGAAGGCAAGACGCGCTCATTGTAATCGAGATAGAGCCACTGGAATATGTCCGGCAGGTAAGCCTCCTCCGGCCTCGACAGCATCTTGAGTGAAAGGTTCACCATCTGTAGGTCCTTCGTGCCTGTGATGGTGCTGTTGTTACAGGCCTTCAACCTGATCTCAAAGATGTAGGGAGATGCCTTACAAGAAGAGGGTTGACATCAGAGAGCATCCACTGAGCAAATTCTACATCTTTTCTCCATGCAAATTCATCAGTCGATATGACTTGTGGTAAAGGATACTTGAATAGAGTTTCACCATCTGTTCTGAAAACTTCCTTAAAGAGCTCCAAAGATATGCAACACTCTGCACGTTCATGAATATATTTCTCAGTCAACTTTAATCCATTTGTATATAGCTTCATAATGTCTTCAAAAGAGTCGAACTCATTTGGAGTAGCGTCGAAGAGTGCTTTGAATTCAGGCACTAAAAAATAATTGAACCAGAGACTTAAGTTCATCGGCTAAGAAATCAGACATTTTAAGGTGCCCAAACCGTTCATCTCGCAGGACATATCTCCCACCATCACTGCCTGAGTTTAAGAACGAGTGCCTGCTCCCTTTCAACCCAAACGTCAGCTCTTCTAACTGCTCTTGGTATTTCATCGCCAAGCTGCCAAACGAAACATATAACACAGAACCCAGCCGTTGCTTGTCTAGTTATTCCAGGCAGCTTTCGTCTTCATCCCACATACTACTTTGGTTTGAGACGTCCTTCCCTTGTAAAACATTTGAAAGAAATACAAGACCTATTACCACAAATGGACATCCATTAATGGAAAGTGCCATTGCGGCCGCTTTTCCTTCCAATTCCTCAAAAATGTTGATGAGAACGTAGTCCCCTTTATTCGACATTTGTGATTCATGTAACGCCGATTTGTAGACAAGGTCAGATTCATGCCATTCGCAGTATAAGGATATCAGATCAGTTGGCCATATATTTGGTATATTCAATATAGTATTGCTACAATAACAAATCTGATCATGATCTTCATCAAACCCGCTCTGATACCATGTTGGTTCATGGACTGGCTAGGACTCGAACCTAGGACCATCCATATGCTGCTGGAGTGCTCTACCACTGAGCTACTGGTCCCTCTTGGACCAGTCCATCTTCGGTCCGAGTGTGGCTTAACACCAACATAGCTAACCAAATTTGCATGCAAAGGATTCTCTATGGGCTACTTGGCTAAGAAACAGGGGCTGGTGGTGGTGGCATTGAAACCAGGGGAATGGGGACAATCTAGCCCAACAATCTACCAAATTGGCCTTTCTCTGGTAAAATAGGTTGTCATTGTTTATTTTCATAATTTGTTCATCCTTGGCAAAGCCCAAATCGAACCTGCGGTCAAACGAATTTTTTATTTTTTAATGTAAAACTTGAAAAAAAAACCAAGTAATTGCCATGGCAGTGCGACGGGCAAGAAGGATTGCAAGCCAATGATTTTTCAATGCATTTCAGTGTTATTTGTTAGTGATTGTGAAGACATTAAAAATGTATCTATATTTAGAGGAAAGATAATGTATTTTCTTTGCAAGAACAAGACAACAAGAGAGCCCATGTGGAGGTTCAGTGGGGGAATTATTGTCTAATGAAGAAGCCTTGAAGAAGTTTCTCAAGGGTTTTTAGACCATGGCTGTCCCGTCTGACAATGGTTCCATCAAGTTCATTCTGCAACATGATCTTTGATCTTGATGTTTCGATTCTTCAGTTTGTGTTTTGGGATTTACTATGGTTTTCATCTATGCTTTGTTATTAACGCTTCGTTTGTAAATTTATTCCTTTTTATTTAAGCTAGACTAAGATTGTGGTCACAATTTTTTTTTAAAAAAAAAAATCAACAATATCTACTTTAAAGATAGTAAATCACAATACACTCTAACTGAGTTTGCAGATTTGATAATATTGTAATATACTTGCTTGGTATGATTTTTTTGTTGTGCAGCAACTGGCTTAACCTACGCTGTTAGACAGATTGGATTAGGCAATGGTTGGGTTAGTGCGATCTGAAGAATGGATTTATTCATTAATTAATAAGATGGGGTTTCTTCGATCTAGTTTTCAACTTGCAAAACTAAATATTTTTTCGATTTCGTAAAATGATAACTTTGCATGCATGTACATGCATTGATTTTAGTATTTTGACCTTGCAAAACCTATGTTTCATTAATCAATAACATCCTCAAACTAATATTCCCTTCCCGCAAGGACTAGGCGCTTTGCGCCCTTGTTAATTTGATCACTTTATTTATATAGGTTAAGGATCATTTCTCTTTTTCGTTAATAACTACACTCCGTATTGTATGTTCGCAGTCAATTTAACGTGGTCTTCAATAAGCACGCACTCAAAGATTTGAAACGTAACAAAGTCCTTCGTTCTTAGACGATTTTTTTGATAGGGATCCCTGTAAGAATGAAAAAACAGCCTTTGTGTAAAGATAAATAAATAAAAACAATTCCAGCTTGACTGGCAATATGGCCTCTGACGGTTATAATAAGTAATAATTAACAGGTGCGGCCTCTTACTTCTTGTCAAGTATCTTCGTAGATCAAATGATGTCCACGAGTTGGCAGAGTTTGAGTGGAATCTGGCTTACCAGATATTTGATCTGTAGCACTTTCTGGAAAATATTGTCAAAATACTAAGCTAAATGCTGCCCAGGAAGCATCTGCCGCTGTTGGTGATGTACATATCTATTTTACATTGATAAACATTGATCTGTGTACTTCGGTTGAACCAAAATAGGCGTCCTTATCAATTGCTCATGACTTAAACTTGGATAGCTTTTAATGGAGGATTTACGCAGCTGATATTGTTGCTGACGACGAGATCTTGTAAATGCATCAAAAAGAAGATCATTACTCCCATTTTGCGCAAATTGGCTATTATGATTAAACTCGGGTGATTGAAACAAACATGGTGAGGAATACTCGCGCTGCGACAAGTCAGAATAAGCGGCGCCGTGTCCAATTGCACCACGGTGCTCCATCACCTCCGATATTTCACCCATTAGTGTGAATGGGTAATCCGTTAATGTTGAAATTACGGATGGAACCTCGACACTGCTTCGAATGATGTCATTTTTGTAAATCGAGTAGAGACTGACCTTATTATTGTGATGCCTATTATGGTCTTGTTGTCACAGTTGTTGAAAACAGTGAAAATATGGTGAAAATTTTAATTTTAAAAAAAATGAGTAAATATTTTTGTATTTCACCCAATAATGCTAGAAATTTTGAAATTTTCGAAAAATAAAATTTAGGGAATATTTATGTTTTCATTCCAAAATGTTTTTTAACTCTGTTTGAACCCTCTGTTCAAAACATTGCTAGCTTTCTCGGTAATTTATCAAAACCTTTTTTTTTGCTTTTTGCGAGTTGCATAAACATATTTTCCTTTTTCATAACTTGTGCAAAGTGCAAAAACCTTTTTGGTGCAAAGTGAAAAAAAAACAATTGGGTGCAAATTGCAAAAATCTTTTTCTCTTCCATGCAAATTGTAATTTGTTTTTTAGTTTTCTCTAGCCGTTCAAATAAACTTTCCACTACTTAGATGTGCAATTTGTAGATTTCTTTATTCACTCCCGTGCAACTATTGTGATTATTTCCCCAAGCTGTGCAAGTGAGACTTAGTCTTCTCAAAAGTTTCATGTTCAAAACAAGATTATCAACATGTATATCAAGTGTAGCGGTTTCACATATGCTCATAGAATGTCTGACGAAATGACATAGTAAGACAACTTCTCGTGGAATGTGATCACTGTAAATTATAGAATATATGCGTGACTTCGTCAGGTTTTGGCATTATTTCATCAAAATGTAATGAATGGGTGTCCAACCTGATCCCTTTAACTTTGCCAACGTACTCTGAGTGTGTGCCAAATTAAAAGCTTTGGAAAAAAATATTGACATTCATGTAAGCATAATGGAAAGTGGATTTTTGTCAAACATTGTAATTATAGGTTCCTTGGTAGATATGTATGGACAATGTGGAAGCATTCATAAAGTACAAACTATTTGACAAAATGAATCAATGTAGAAAATTCTCATAAAGTGTTTTGCAATAAGCTGAAAGAGACGTTTCTTGGAATGCTATGCACATAGGATATTGTCAGAATGGAAGTTAAGCAATGGTGTAAATAAGAGATCTACATGACGACATGATAATGCAGGGATGTTTCCAAATTATTATTTATGAGTGGATGTGGCTTATATTTCAAATTGGCCAATGTATCCTCCTTTGCACCTCTTGAAGACAATTTTATTTTTATGGATGTCCATGATATAATTATGTATTAGAATGTGACAGACCCTGGGGATTATTGTGTTGTTTCTCATAATATTAAATTTTCTGGAGGATGAGCCTGTAAAGCTTGACAATGATGATAGATTGGATGAAATTGGTTATGATGATGTTGGTGGTGTATGAAAATAAATGAATCAGATCCGTGAGTTATTATAAATTCCCCTTTGGCATCCACAACTCTTCAAATAAATTGGTGTGAGGCCTCCAAATGGTATTATGCTTTATGGACCACCTGGTTTGAGGAAAACCTTAATTGTTGGGGCAGTTGGAAATGATACTGGTGCATTCTTTTTTTGTATCAATGGACCTGAAATTATGCCAAATTTAGCCAAAGAAAGTGAAATCAACCTCTGGAAGGCCTTTGAGGAGACTGAGAAAAATGCCCCATCCATTATATTTATTAATGAAACTGATTCCATAGCCACCCAAAGCCTCATCACATCCTTAAAGAAAATCCTCTCTACACCATAGTGGAGCATTGCAAAAAGTTCGTATCAGTAGTCATGGAAACATTGGATATATTAAAAGTTGGTTTGGAATATAGGTACATGCCACCCATAGCTAAAGTGGTCACAGTAGTTGAGAGTTGGGTGTTTGGATGGTTATAATCAGAGAGCATCGGTTTCCTTTTCTTTTCAAGGTTCAGAATTGGAATAAGTTCAATGTCAATACAAGAGGCACCTTGGTAGAGAAATGTTGCTACATCTTTAAATTTATAAATCTAATTATTGGAGTGAGCCTTATACGAGTGATAGCTTCAGGGTCACATGATATGAATCACAAAGATGAAGAATATAATGGCAAGGTACTAGATATCTTTGACAATGAATATGTAATAGTGAAATATGATAATAGATCACATGCTATGCACGACCTTTGTATGTTTGTTAAGGTAATAAAAATAAACAAGATATTTATGTGGTTGGTGACATCATGAATGCTGAGGCTTTTGTGTCAAATGATATTGTGCATATGTCATCCCTAAATATGATTGACAAAATAGTGATCAATATTTCTCCCATGCATCAAATAAAGTACTTTGAGGATCACAAGCCATAACCAACATTTAAATTTCAAGTTGATTTTTAATTATCGACCCACGTAAATGCTATCTCAAACTAAAGATGTCGCTATAATCTCACATATCATTTACACTTGTGTGTCAAAGCTTGGCTCACATGTCGTAATGAGAAACAATAACTACAATATAGTCAAAAAAGATTACATCAAATAAAATGAATGTGACTAATAAAAATGAACACAATGGTTCATGTGCCACCTAGTCAAAGAAATGCAATCAACTGGTCTCCAAGTGGAATCAAATTCATTCAAGATATTTTGCCAAATAGTTCACATGATTTCTATATGCTTCAAAATTTGGTATATGTGTCTATCTTTGCATAGATAACTGATACAAAGTATTTTTTATGGCCTTTTTTAGTACCCTCTATCTATTGAAGACATGAATACTTTTCAAACATAAAGATCAGATCAATGGATTTCATGTCATTTTATAAAAATATGGAGAAGGTATTTTGTGGAAATCCTACAATTATTTAATGAACGTCTTTGATGAGGAGATTAAAATCTTAAAACTAGTAACAATCTCTGGAGTAAATGTTTTGATAATGAAATGTGAGAGAAATAATTGATATGATGAACACATCTAGAAGTGCTTGGTTTCTAAAGTAAATCATGCAATTTTGATTTGTACATTTCAAGTGGTACAAAAGCACCAAAGTATTTTTGCATTGTTCAAGTGGTGCAATTTTGTAAATTCAGTTTTGCATACAATACAATTTCTTCAATGCACTTTTGCATCACTTAAGTGGTGCATTTTTATAAAATCACTTTTACACCTTGAAAAATGCAAAAAAGGTTATTATGCATCGTAACCACCTCCCCATTCTATAAATATGAATGTAAGGTTCATTGTAAAACATGGGACTTTTGACAATGAAACTCTATAGAAACTTTTGAAGGATGAGAATGTATTTTTGACTCAATAAAGATCAGAACAAAGAGATTTTGCAGACATTGTTTTCAAGATTTATGTGAATTATAACTTTGCATATGATTCATTTGTCTCTATATCTTTACTTTTAAATTATTTTCATAAGCCCTATCAAATTGTTAGAAAATGTGAATTTCACATTATGTATTTCTTTTAGAATCTTCTTGTGTTATTTTTTATAAATATGAAATCTTGGTGGGGTTTAAGTAATATTTTAATTATCTTTTACGGGTAAATATGGGATGGTTGTCTTTAGTCTGCTATTAATATTTGAAAATTGTCTCAGTATATATTTTGCACTCCTAAGGGTGTAATTATGTCCTTACCAGCCATTGAGTGAGAGAGGTTTCCATGCACATAGTGTTTTACCATTCTTGGACTATTCTAGTAAGTTTTTGTATTTATCTATCTAGAGTTGTCTTTCATTTATTTCAGGGTTATCATTTTAGTTTATGTATTTAATTGACTATAACAACCCTATCCTCCCTTATTTCTTTCCTTTCTCTATTCATCATTTCTTTCCATTATTTTTTTCTTTCTCCTCATTTCCATTCTACCTCTTTTACGTACTTTCAGGTTAAAAGTACGAAACCACCAATAGAAAATATTTTTGTTGTAAATAGTTGAGAATAATTTTTTTCCCATTTTTTCCTTTTTGGCTTTCAATAAATGTAGCTCCGCCTACTAATAGGAGAGAAACTTTGTCCTCCAGTGCTGACTAATATAATAACTCAGTTCCACATTGCTGACTAAAAGTCACCAATTTTTCCCCTTGACAAATTTTTGAGCCAATAGGGCCATTAAGGATGCTTTTTATGGAAAGCTCAATTTGGCCTTTGCTCCTATAAATGTTAAGTTAGTGTTGTCATAAGCTTTGACAGCGTCGTAAGCTGTCTGGAATGTTCCCAAGGATAATCGAGTTGCTTTCATTGGATCACGAATCTCCACCACCCATTTACTCCATGATCTGCCTTACTCCTATGTAATTCCTTTTTCTCTGCTGCTGCCGCTCGGAATTAGAGTTTTGTCTGACATATACAGGGAGCTCATCATTATTCCTTTTCAATATCACCTGGTGTGAGTGATTTCTCTTCAGCCTTTTCTTAATACTGTTTTCTTCTGATTGCAATGAAATGACAAAAAAAAAAAAGAAAAAACATATTCATTTACAAGTTTTAATTCAAATTAATGATCCTCAAACAAAGTCACTTCTTAGACGCCTATAAGATCATGTTTTTTGGTTGGCTCTAAATATTGATTTCTCTTTGGTTTTCAAAACTTTTCTTTTCTCGTGTGATCCGACTTGGATCATGAAAACTGAAATATTCTCAAACTATTCTACTTTGAATAGATTCAGTCGTCAACGAAGCAATACCGTGTATAAAAAGGGATAAGGAATTGGAGAGGTTCCAGATGATTCGATGACCTTAAATTGAAAACAGACTAACTCATATTATTTACTTTCTGAGGTCCAAACTGCCAATTCATAGAAAGCAACAAAAAATAGAACAAAAATAAAAAATTAAACGGGAAAATAAGAATTCTTAGAACTATTATGTCTATTTCTGAGATTACATAAGGTCTATTGTTTTGGATTTGGCAAAAAATTAGATAATAAATATACAGTTTATAATTGCATTTTTAAAAGGAGAGACGGCAGAACGGTGGGGCGAATGACAGGATACCAAACAACCAGTGACAACAAACAACGGCAGCATTTTTACACAAGTTTTCTAAACTTGCATGTTTAATAATCCACGTTGTTCTATGTTGTGGTTTAATAGAAGAATTGGAACAAATTGAGTAACCTTGAAAAGAATTCATCCCTCTCCATTTTATTTTTAGCTTCTTATCGAAGACTACCATGATTTATAAATCTTCTGTAGAATAATGCTTTTTCGTTCTTCTTCTTGGTAGAATGTCTTAGGAATTGAGCATGAAGGGAGGTCATGTACTGTGAGAAATTTATAAAGCATGTAAGTGTGTTTGGTAATGGAGTTAAACATATGCAATAAGAAGGGTAGAAACCTAAATTTGGCACAAAATTCTTATTCTTCAATTCTATTCTTCTCATTCTTTTATTTTATAGCTCTTTTAATTTATTTAAATCTGTGCATTTTAATGTATCTATAGGATGGCTTTAATATCGTGACTTTATATTTGGTCTATTAAAACTAAAAAGCATCACAATTATTATTAGTCCTAAAGGGAGGGATTGTTGGCTTCATTTCACATTAACTTGTCAATAAATTTTGTCTCCCTATCCAATCCAAATATAATGATTTTCACGCTCACAAATATACCTAAACTTTTGCCAAAATAAACTACAAGTTGTTTAAAGAAAAGAATAAATTATATTGTTTTGGTCATTACGATTGATCAATAAAATTAGATGTTATGAATCATTTCATTTCTATCGAGAAAGTAAGTGCAGAATCATCATTAAAGTCAGAATCCATAAATGAAAGCTATGGTTTTTCATTGTAGAATTCGGCTATGGGTATTCATTGAAGAGATGGATAGTGGGTGTTCATTATAGAGCTGGGCGGTGCACATGTTGGTAGCTATTTAGTGTGCCACAAACAAATTTTAACCTCCGTCTGTATTCACTGATCTTTGTGTTTAAGCCCTCTTTGTGGTTGCCTTTTTTGCATCACGCCATTGATCTTCACCTTCGTCATTGCCTTCATGCAATCCTTATTATCACCATGTCCAGCTTTCGAACCTTCATAAGCAACCTTTTCATCCAACAACATTAATGTGGTTACGATAGTGAGTTATGTTCTTTTCTTTTCTTTTCTTTAACTCAACGCAAGAGCGACACCACCATTGTTCTTTTTTTCTCAGTTGTTTCAACTCAAGTGGAACCACATTCCATTTCAATCAGGGATTTTAACGGACTCAAAAATCCCCTTTTGCTTTCAACAAACTATAAATATGCATTTATCTCCATGTATATATATGGCATATATATATTATATATGTACTATTGGCATTTTACTTTTTGGAAGTGCATTTTACTTCACGTCTATTTCCTACATTATCTCTCTCTTATCCTAGAATACTCTAAGGAGCAACTAGTCATGATAATTGAGGAAAACATAGCTTATCATTGAGTTTTTGAGTAACTCTTAATATATTGTTATACTGTGAAAGTGAACTGCTCTGCATTAGCTTAAAT
>JARHVA010001497.1:2620000-2685000 GCA_037957365.1 Torreya grandis
ATCTAGGAATGAGGAAAAACTATGAATAGCATCCTATCCATCAAAGTGATTGAGTGTGGAAAGCACACCACCTATCAAACTATTCAAATGGGCAATGCCACTGTGTACTTAGATTGTGATCAATTTCTTATCTAATGAATCTTGGGTTTTTTTTTCTTCTTTTAGCTATGCAACTAACCAAATTTGCATGTAGAGGATTCTTTGTGGGCTTCTTCGCTGAGAAATAGGTGCTACTGGTGGTGGCATTGAAACTAGAAGAATGGGGACAATTTAGCCCAACAATCTAGCAAATTGGCCTTTCTCTGGTAAAATAGGTTGTCATTGTTTGTTTTTGTAAATTTGCTCATCCTTGGCAAAGCCCAAACCGAACCTGCAGTCAAACGATTTGTTTACTTTTTAATGTAAAACTTGAAAAAAAAACCAAGTAATTTCCATGGCAGTGCGATGAGCAAGAAGGATTGCAAGCCAATGATTTTTTGATGCGTTTCAGTGTTATTTGTTAGTGATTGTGAAGCCATTAAAAATGTATCTATATTTAGAGGAAAGATAATGTATTTTCTGTGCAAGAACAAGACAAGAAGAGAGCCCATGTGGAGGTTCAGTGGGGGAATTATTGTCTAATGAAGAAGCCTTGAAGAAGTTTCCCAAGGGTTGTAAGACCATGGTTGTCCCATCTGACAATGGTTCCATCAAGTTCATTCTGTAACATGATCTTTGATCTTGATGTTTCAATTCTTCAGTTTATATTTTTGGATTTACTATGGTTTTCATCTATGTTTGTTATTAACGGTTTGTTTGTAAATTTATTCCTTTTTATTTAAGCTAGACTATGACTGTGGTCACAGTTTTAAAAAAAAAACTGAACAACAATATCTACTTTAAAGATAGTAAATCATAATACACTTTATAACTGAGTTTGCAGAA
The DNA here is from genome assembly GCA_037957365.1 of Torreya grandis. Classification (NCBI taxonomy): domain Eukaryota; kingdom Viridiplantae; phylum Streptophyta; class Pinopsida; order Cupressales; family Taxaceae; genus Torreya; species Torreya grandis. Next base: position 2,620,925 of record JARHVA010001497.1, read on the forward strand.
TTGATAATATTGAAAAATATTTGCTTGGTATGATTTTTTTGTTGGGCAGCAACTGGGTTATCCTATGGTGTTAGACAGGTTGGATTAGGCGATGGTTGGGTTAGTGCGATCTGAAGAATGGATTTATTCCTTAATTAATAAGATGGGGTTTTTTCGATCTAGTTTCCAACTTGCAAAACTAAAGATTTTTTCGATTTCGTAAAATGATAACTTTGCATGTGCATGCATTGATTTTAGTATTTTGACCTTGCAAAACCTATGTTTCATGAATCAATAACATCCTAAAACTAATCTTCCCTTCCCGCAAGGACTAGTCGCTTTGCGCCCTTGTTAATTTGATCACTTCGTTTATATAGGTTAAGGATCATTTCTCTTATTCGTTAATAACTACACTTCGTAATGTATGTTCGCAGTCAATTTAACGTGGTCTTCAATAAGCACGCACTCAAAGATTTGAAACGTAACAAAATCCTTCGTTCTTAGACGATTTTTTTTATAGGGATAACTGTAAGAATGAAATAACAGCCTTTGGGTAAAGATAAATAAATAAAAACAATTCCAGCTTGACTGGCAATAAATAAATAAAAACAATTCCAGCTTGACTGGCAATATGGCCTCTGACGGTTATAATAAGTAATAATTAACAGGTGCGGCCTCTTACTTCTTGTCAAGTATCTTCGTAGATCAAATGATGTCCACGAGTTGGCAGAGTTTGAGTGGAATCTGGCTTACCAGATATTTGATCTGTAGCACTTTCTGGAAAATATTGTCAAAATACTAAGCTAAATGCTGCCCAGGAAGCATCTGCCGCTGTTGGTGATGTACATATCTATTTTACATTGATAAACATTGATCTGTGTACTTCGGTTGAACCAAAATAGGCGTCCTTATCAATTGCTCATGACTTAAACTTGGATAGCTTTTAATGGAGGATTTACGCAGCTGATATTGTTGCTGACGACGAGATCTTGTAAATGCATCATAAAGAAGATCATTACTCCCATTTTGCTATAATGATTAAACTCGGGTGATTGAAACAAACATGGGGAGGAATACTCGCGCTGCGACAAGTCAGAATAAGCGGCGCCGTGTCCAATTGCACCACGGTCCTCCATCACCGCCGATATTTAACTCATTAGTGTGAATGGGTAATCCGTTAATGTTGAAATTACGGATGGAACCTCGACACTGCTTCGAATGATGTCATTTTTATAAATCGAGTAGAGACTGACCTTATTATTGTGATGCTTATTATGGTCTTGTTGTCACAGTTGTTTAAAACAGTGAAAATTTGGTGAAAATTTTAATTTTTAAAAATATGAGTAAAGATTTTTGTATTTCACCCGAAAATGCTAGAAATTTTGCAATTTTCGAAAATTAAAATTTAGGGAATATTTATGTTTTCACTCCAAAATGTTTTTTAACCTTGTTTGAACCCTCTGTTCAAAACATTGCTAGCTTTTCCAGTAATTTGCCAAAACCTTTTTTTTTGCTTTTTGCGAGTTGCATAAACATATTTTCCTTTTTCATAACTTGTGCAAAGTGCAAAAACCTTTTCGGTGCAAAGTGAAAAAAAACAATTGGGTGCAAATTGCAAATATCTTTTGTGCTTCCATGCAAATTATAATTTGTTTTTTAGTTTTCTCTAGCAGTTCAAATAAACTTTCCACTACCTAGCTGTGCAATTTGTAGGTTTCTTTTTTCACTCCCGTGCAACTGTTGTGATTATTTCCCCAAGCCGTGCAAGTGAGACTTAGTCTTCCCAAAAGTTTCATGTTCAAAATAAGATTATCAACATGTATATCAAGTGCTGCGGTTTCGTAGATGTTCATGAAATGTTTGACGAAATGACATAGCAAGACAACTTCTCGTGGAATGTGATGATTGCAAATTATAGAAGATATGGATGACTTCGTCAGGTTTTGGCATTATTTCAATAAAATGCAATGAACGGGTGTCCAACCCGATCCCTTTAGCTTTGCCAATGTACTCTGAGCGTGTGCCAAATTAAAAGTTTTGGAAAAAAATATTGACATTCATGTAAGCATAATGGAAAGTAGAATTTTGTCAAACATTGTAATTGTAGGTTCCTTGGTAGATATGTATGGACAATGTGGAAGCATTCATAAAGCACAAAGTATTTGAAAAACTGAATCAATGTAGAAGATTCTCATAAAGTGTTTTGCAATATGCTTGAAAGAGACGTTGTCTCTTAGAATGCTATGCACGTAGGATATTGTCAGAATGGAAGTTAAGCAATGGTGTAAATAAGAGATCTACATGATGACATGATAATGTAGTGATGTTTCCAAATTATTCTTTTAGAGTGGGTGTGGAGTATATTTCAAATTGGCCAATGGATCCTCCTTTGCACCCCCTGAAGACATTTTTATTTTTATGGATGTCCATGATATAATTATGTATTAGAATGTGATAGACCGTAAGGATTATTGTGTTGTTTCTCATAATATAGAATTTTTTGGAGGATGAGCCTGTAAATCTTGATGATGATGATAGATTGGATGAAATTGGTTATGATAATGTTGGTGGTCTACAAAAACAAATGAATCAGATCCATGAATTATTAGAAATTCCCCTTTGGCATCCACAACTCTTCAAATAAATTAGTGTGAGGCCTCCAAATGGTATTATGCTTTATGGACCACCTGGTTTGAGGAAAACCTTAATTGTTAGGGCAGTTGCAAATGGTACCGGTGTATTCTTTTTTTATCAATGGACCTGAAATTATGTCAAATTTAACTAAAGAAAGTGAAATCAAACTGGTGCATTCTTTTTTTGTATCAATAGACCTAAAATTATGTCAAATTTAGCCAAAGAAAGTGAAATCAACCTCTGGAAGGCCTTTGAGGAGACTGAGAAAAATGCCCCATCTATTATATTTATTAATGAAATTGCTTCTATAGCCACCCAAAGTCTCATCACATCCTTAAAGAAAACCCTCTCTACACCATAGTAGAGCATTGAAAAAAGTTCATATCAGCAGTCATGGAAACATTGGATATATTAAAAGTTGGATTGGAATATAGGTACATGCCGTCCATAGCTAAAGTGGTCACAATAGTTGAGAGTTGGGTGTTTGGATGAGTTTGGATGGTTATAATCAGAGAGCATCGCTTTCCTTTTCTTGTCAAGGTTCACAATTGGAACAAGTTCAATGTCAATACAAGAGGCAACTTGGTAGAGAAATGTTGCTACATCTTCAAATTTATAAATCTAATTATTGGAGTGAGCCCTATATGAGTGATAGCTTTAGGGTCACATGATATGAATCACAAAGATGAATAATACAATGGCAAGGTACTGGATATCTTTGACAATGCATAGGTAGTAGTGAAATATGTTAATAGATCACATGTTATGCTCAACGTTTTTATGTTTGTTAAGGTAATACAAATAAAAATGATATTTATGTGGTTAGTGACATCACAAAGGGTGAGGCTTTTTTGTCAAATGATATTGTGCATATGTCTTCCACAAATATGATTGACAGAACGGTAATCAATATTTCTCCCATTCATTGAATAACGTGTTTTGAGGATGAGAAGACATAACCAACATATAAAGTATAAGTTGATTTTGAATTATCGACTCATGTAAATGCTATCTCAAACTAAAGATGTTACCAGAATCTCACATATCATTTGTACTTGTGTGGTAAAGCTTGGCTCACATGTCTTAATGAGAAACAATGACTACAATATAGTAACAAAAGACTGCATCAAATGAAATGATTGTGACTAATAAAAATGAACACAATGGTTCATGTGCCACCTAGTCAAAGAAATGCAATCAGCTGGTCTCCAAGTAGAATCAAATTCATTCAAGGTAATTTGTCAAATGGTTCACATGATTTCTATATGCTTCCAAATTTTTATATGTGTCTATCTTAGCATAGATAAATAATACAAAGTATTTTTGATGGCCTTTTTTAGTACCCTCCATCTATTGAAGACATGAAGACTTTTCAAAGATAAAGATCACATCAATGGCTTTCATGTCATTTTATAAAAATATGGAGAAGGTGTTTTGTGGAAATCCTACAATTATTTCATAGACGTCTTTGATGAGGAGATTAAAATTCTAAAACTGGTAAAAATCTCTGGAGTAAATATTTTGATAATGAAATGAGAGAGAAACAATTGATATGCTGAACAAATCTAGAAGTACTTGGTTTCTAAAGAAAATCATGCAATTTTGATTTGTACATTTCAAGTGGTACAAAAGCACCAAAGTATTTTTGCATCGTTCAAGTGGTGCAATTTTGTAAATTCATTTTTGCGTATGATGCAATTTCATCAATGCACTTTTGCATCACTTAAGTGGTGCATTTTTATAAAATCACTTTTGCACCTTCAAAACTGTAAAAAAGGTTATTAGACATCGTAACCACCTCCCCATGCTATAAATATGAATGTAAGGTTCATTGTAAAATAAGGGACTTTTGACAATGAAACTTTATAGAAACTTTTAAAGGATGAGATTGTATTTTTGACTCAATAAAGATCAGAACAGAGAGATTTTGCAGACTTTGTTTTAAACATTTCTTTGTGAGTTATAACTTTGCATATGATTCATTTATCTCTATATCTTTACTTTCAAATTATTTTCATAATCCGTATCAAATTGTCAGAAAATGAGAATTTCACATTATGTATTTCTTTTAGAAACTTCATGTGTTGTTTTTATAAATGTGGAATCTTGGTGGGGTTTATGTAATATTTTAATTATCTTTTATGGGTAAATATGAGATAGTTGTCTTTAGTTTGCTATTAGTATTAGAAAATTATTTCAGTATATGTTTTTCATTCCTAAGGGTGTAATTATGTCTTTACCACCCATTGAGTGAGAGAGGTTTTGATGCACATAGTGTTTTACCCTTCTTGGACTATTCTAGTAAGTTTTTGTATTTAGTTATCCAGAGTTGTATTTCTTTTTTTCAGGGTTATCATTGTAGTTTATGTATTTAACTGACTATAACAACCCTATCCTCCCTTATTTCTTTCCTTTTTCTATTCATCATTTCTTTCCATTAATCCTTTCTTTCTCCTCATTTCCATTCTACCTCTTTTGCATACTTTCAGGGTAAAATTACGAAACCACCAATAGAAAATATTTTTGTTTTAAGTACTTGTGAATATTTGTTTCCCCATTTTTTCCTTTTTGGATTTCAATAAAGGTAACTCCACCTACTAATAAGAGAGAAACTTTGTCCTACAATGCTGACTAATTTAATAACTCAGTTCCAACATTGCTGACTCAAAGTCACCAATTTGTCCCCTTGACAAATTTTTGAGCCAATAGGGCCATTAAGGATGCTTTTTATGGGAAGTTGAGTTTGGCCTTTGCTCCTCTAAATGTTAAGTTAGTGTCGTCATAGGCTTTGACAACGTCTTAATCTATCTGGAATGTTCCCAAGGATATTCGAGTTGCTTTCATTGGATCACGAATCTCCACCACCCATTTACGCCATGATCTGCCTTAGTCCTATGTAATTCCTCTTTCTCTATTGCTGCTGCTTGGAATTGGAGTTTTGTTTGACATATATAGGGAGCTCATCATTATTCCTCTTCAATATCACCTGGTGTTGGTGATTTCTCTTTTGCCTTTTTTAGTATTGTTTTCTTTTGATTGCAATGAAATGGCAAAAAATATAAGAAAAACATATTCATTTACAAGTTTTAATTCAAATCAATGATCCTCAAACAAAGTCACATCTTAGACGCCTATAAGATCATGTTTTTTGGTTGGCTCTAAATATTGATTTCTCTTTGGTTTTCAAAACTTTTCATTTCTCGTGTGATCTGACTTGGATCATGAAAACTGAAATATTCTCAAACTATTCTAGTTTGAATAGATTTAGTCGTCAATGAAGCAATACTGTGTATCAAATTACATAAGGTCTATTGTTTTGGATTTGGCAAAAAATTAGATAATAAATATATAGTTTACAATTGCATTTTTAAAAGGACAGACGGTAGAATGGTGGGGTGAATGATAGGATACCAAACAACCAGTGACAACAAACAATGACAATGTTCAAAGTGTGTGGCTTAAGTTTACACAAGTTTTCTAAACTTGCATGTTTAATAATCCACATTGTTCTATGTTGTAGTTTAACAGAAGAATTGGAACATATTGAATAACCTTAAAAAGATTTCATGCCTCTCCATTTTATTTTTAGCTTTTTATCGAAGACTACCATGATATATAAATCTTATGTAGAATAATGCTTTTTCATTCTTCTTCTTGGTAGAATGTTTTAGGAATTGAGCACGAAGGGAGGCCATGTACTGTGAGAAAGTTGTAGAGCATGTTAGCGTGTTTGGTAATGGAATTAAACATATGCAATAAGAAGGGTAGAAACTTAAATTTGGCACAAAATTCTTATTCTTCAATTTTATTCTTCTCATTCTTTTATTTTATTCCTCTTGTAATTTATTTAAATTTGTGCATTTTAATGTATCTACATGATAGCTTTAATATCATGACTTTATATTTGGTCTATTAAAACTAAAAAGCATCAGAATTATTATTAGTCCTGAAGGGAGGGATTGTTGGCTATATTTCACATTAACTTGTCAATAAATTTTGTCTTTGTATCCAATCCAAATATAATGATTTTCATGGTCACAAATATACCTAAACTTTTGCCAAAATAATCTACAAGTTGTTTAAAGGAAAGAATAAATTATATTATTTCGGGCGTTGTGATTAATCAATAAAATTAGATTTTATGAATCATTTCATTTCTATCAAGAAAGTAAGTGCAAAATCATCATTAAAGTTAGAATCCATAAATGAAAGCCATGGTTTTTCATTGCAGAATTAGGTTGTGGGTATTCATTAAAGAGCTGGACAGTGGGTTTTCTTTGTAGAGATGGGCAGGGCACATGTTGGTAGCCATTTAGTGTGCCACAAACAAATTTAAACCTCTGTCTGTATTCATTGATATTTGTGTTTAAGCCCTCTTTGTGGTTGCCTCTTCTGCATCACGCCATTGATCTTCACCTTCATCATTGCCTTCATGCAATCCTTATTATCAGCATGTCCAGCTTTTGAACCTCCCTAAGTAACATTTCCATCCAACAACATTAATGTGGTTGCCATATTAGGTAATGTTCTTTTCTTTTCTTTAACTCAGCGTAGGAGCAACACCACCATCATTCTTTTTTTCTTAGTTGTTTCAACTCAAGTGGAACCACATTCCATTTCAATCAAAGATGTCAACGGACTCAAAAATCCCCTCTTGCTTTCAACAAACTATAAATATGGATTTATATCCATGTCTAGATATGGCATATATATATTATATATGTACTATGGGTATAATTGTTTCTTGAAGTGCGATTTGCTTCATGTTTGTTTCTTGCATTATCTCTCTCTCTTATCCTGGAATACTCTAAGGAGTAACTAGTCATGATAATCAAGGAAAACGTAGCTTATCATTCATTTTTTGAGTAACTCTTAATATATTGTTATACTGTGAAAGTGCACTGCTCTGCATTAGCTTAAAATATGCACAATAAATGATGATCTAGGCATATAAGACTGAATGTAATTTCTACTTTACACATTTTGTTCTTATTTTTTAGTTTCTTAGTTTGATATATATTCTATTGGGGCTTTAGTATATTGCTTTTCTGGTCTATTATATGATTAAGGTTGATTTTGAACATTGGTCCTTATTAAAGACTATGTATTAGGGTTTGGACCCTTTCCTATATTTTATTTTATGGTCAGAGGAGGATGTATTTATTCTCTAGGAGAGTAGTAGGTACATTCTATTTAATTTTACATTGCTAAAATTTCTCAGTATGTTATTTCCTAGTTTAATAATTATTTAGATTTTTATTTCTTAAAATTTCTAAGTATGTTATTTCCCAATTTAATAATTCCTTTGATTTTTAAATCTTTTGTGTTCAAATTCAACTAAATGGCTCAGATTTTTATCAAAATTTAGAATCAGAATTAAAACTTGGGAGTCAAGCTTTCATCCTTCCACATGGCTACCAGTGCTTTCAATACGTAGAGATGAGTAGTGTTTATAGGTAATGTGTGTGAACAGAAAATTACAAGGAGACTCAATAGAAATGATTTTACTAAATTAGTTGAATTTCCTTACATTATTTTGCCTTAGGATTGTCTCTCCACTACCTTCAGTAGTTACTAATGTTATTTGCCTACATTATTTTGCCTTACCTGAGCTCAATTCAAAGTTTGAACAAACCTAGACTAATCATCAAATATCCTGAGAAGCTTTATTTATATGTGCTTGTTTAAACCTTGAGGCCTCTTATGTTTAGCTTTTTTTAAAATAGGGGCTCCAGTTTAGTAGAATTATCCCTTTCAATGCTTTATAGGGAATTAGTTTGTTAATATTTGACTACTCTTTTCTAGTTTTTTTAGGCTATAGTCTCTTATTCATAGAAATGAATTAAAATTCTTCATAGAAAAGATGATTAAATGCTTCACTTGGTTTATAATATAGGATTTTAAGGAAAATTTACATGTTCTAGGGTTTTATCAAACCATACTATTTTTTTTTGTAAATAGAGTTTTTTTTGGCTTAGGAACTGAGATTGCATGCTTATTGTTGTGTAGGGGATGAGACTAATTTTTTATTACAGTCTTGAGATTGTTAGCTAACTTATTGTTATCTCAAGGCTTAGATTATATTTTGCTTAAGGTTTTACACTAAAAATTTTAGGTAGCCTAGAGAAAATACGACAGTTCACCTTTGTCTTCATCACTATTGCCTCTAGAAGTTGATTATTTTCTCTGTTGCCCAGTTTGTTTGGTGAGACCCTTTGAATTACTTCCATCTAAATAATGATCCTTATTGGCACCAACCACAAGACTTATGGACTTGATAATAGCCCCAAATTTGTTATCAATAGCTTTGAGTTTGATTATCTAGTGTGATTAATAGAAACTTCAATGTTGGATGAATCATGTTAACATGTCTGACCCATAACATAATTCTATCAATACAATAAATGACTAACATAATTTTTAATAATTTTTTTAATTGTGTGTGAATAATGACTGCATGCTTAGCTAAACCCTCTTATGGACCTCTTGGTGAAAGACCAATCCCCAATGTAATCAAAGATAATCATGTACAAATTTATTTCAAAGCATCATTCCTTTACTAATGAAATAAAAAATACCTATGATTTCAAGATTAAGAAGAGGCTAAAATTTTGAAATAACATTTATTGTTATTGATCAATATAATAAAGTTTGTATCTCCAAATGTAAGTACTGATGCATATATTATGTTATTTCCATTAAATACAGAGCAGGTTTTTTGCTAGTGAATACTCATTGACTAACCAGTGATATAGGCTTGTGGCCCATAGGGAATTGGCACTTTGTACCCCTTGTTTAGAATGTACCAGTTTAGTGCATTTAAACTATTTGTTACCTATTTTATAAACCTACATTAACAATTGACCGTACATGTCTCGTAGACAAACTCGTAACTATAAGGGTCCATAATGGATAAGCCTAACCTAAATTATTATCATGTAGTTGCATTGATTGCTTTTAGGAAAAATGATATTGAAACTTTTATTCGAGCTATTCCACCTACGTAACATACAACTATGTGGAGGTTTTATTTTGAACAAATTTGGATACATAAATACAACATGGATATGGTGGTTTTCTTGAATACATTATTGTTTTTTTATTTTGGAGTATGTAAGCTAATTCAAAGAGAAGATTCAGTCACCCCATATAGTTTACTTTCCACATCTGTAAAGTAAAGGTATAATCAGAATTAAAAAATCACAATATATGGAGAGCAGAAGAAGCAGACTATGAAACCCTACAAACAAAGGGATTGAAACATAAATACAAGACTAATGCCATATAGAAAGGAACATGTCATGATTTCTATGGTCGGGCATGTATAAGACTAAATTGTACAACCATGGATGTGCCTTTGAAAGAGATTACATGGAATACAATTCAAGAGCAACTCAACAATATTAAAAAAAAATCATAGTGCACTTTGAATTTTATAAAAACAAATTGAGGTTCATGTGTTTCTTAACGTCTTTACCATTTTATTGGGTTTTTTATACTTATGATTGGAATATTTCAGCTTGTTTTTATTATTATTCATCTTTAAAAAAACATAAATTTTATATTTTAATTTTTTAAGTTTAAATTTACATAATAAATAGTATATTATTTTTAAATTTACATAATTAATAATATATTATTTTTAATTTTAATAGAAACTAAAATTAACATAAACAAAAAAGTAAGACTTCACTCTTATTGTGATTTTCCTACACTAACTGTGTTCAAGTGTTTTTTTTTAAAAGTGTACTGTAATTTGGTTTTGCGTTCTTTTAAATAATTTCTTTCTCTTTACTCTTTTTACATACAAATTTATTTCATTGGTTTTCTAAATTAGAAAAAATAAAATTATATTTGATTGTATTTTATTTTTAAATCGGGAAAGTTTTCCAAATCATATTCATAAATTAATTATTAGAATATGAGAATAAGAACTACAAGTCAAATTGATATGAAAGATTTTTTTTAATCTTATGTTATATCAATTGTTTTTTTCATCCTTATATTTATTATCAAATCTCTCAATGCTAATTTAGAAAGTGTTTAGGTTGTTTTAAATTAACAATTCATATCCAAAAGGAACTGAAAATGCTCTTTAGGTTGATTTACATAACAATACATATCTAAGAGGAAGTTAAGAAGGCGTTTAAGTTGTTTTACATAATAAGCTACATAGAATGCTTTTAAGGGTAAGGTCAAGGAAAACGTTGTTGATTTTTAATAGGCAAGAATCAAGAAAAGGTGAAATCTAGAGAGGACGACAGTGGACTTGGTGTTGCGCCTATGAAGTCTTCTGGCCACACAAAGAAGAAGAATCAGATATAGATGAAGCCTTGTTGAAAGCTGATTTGGTTTAAAAAATTAATACTGAAACTTTAGAGTGAGGTGAAGATTCGTTGGATAGGATGTCATTGAAGAACTATAATCCAGTTGAGGTGCTTGAAGTCTCCGTTCGTATCTTCTCAGATTGAAGGGAAGGAGGAGACTAGACAGTGGTGAATAACAGGAGAGGTAGAGGTAACAAGAGACTAGAACCACTGAATATGATCTTCAGATCTAGAAAATGAATTATTATGGGAAGGTCATAGTTTTAGTTTTTTTGTTTCTATTGTATCATGTAATAGAGTTGCAGCATTCTCACGGTGTTTATGCAAACTGTTTTATTTTTTGTTGGTAGAAGAGTCTCGATAGTCCGAAATTGTTTTCCCCCTCCATTGTAAAAAGGTGGCACACCTTAAAAAAATTCTGACCTTTAACAATAATTGTAATAAAAAATGCATATCCAAGAGAAAATTAAAAGAAATAACATGCAGATTCAAATGGACTCTCAAAAGTAACATGCAGATTCAACAAATTAGAAAGAAATGTTACAAGCATTTATCCATCCATTAGTAAACTTATAAATTAAGGATTGGTAATAAAGCTTTCTTTGGAAAATTAGGTGTTTTTACAAGTATTCCCAAAACTAAAAATAGTTCAATTCTCAAATCCATGAGAAGGATCAAGCAAGCAAACTGAAATCAGCCTCCCTCATGCTAGTACTTAAATAAATATTTGGCCTTACGAAGCTGAAGAAAATGTTGATGAAAATAATTTTGGTTAGTCCAATTTTGCGCATAGATTATTTTAAATAAAATTAATAGTCCTTAAAATTAAAATTATTTAATTATATATTTTTTTTATTTTTTATTTTTTTTAGACTGATATTCTTTCCCTATGTATTACCAATTTAAAAATGAGAAATTTAAAGTATTTATTAAAAAGAAATTCTATCTTATATATTATAAATAATAAAAATATATTAATTATTAATATTTTAAATAAAAAATGATTAATCTATAAATGATTATAGAATACAAATTTTCAAAATGGTGATCTCGATAGTCAAAATTTTTTAGACAATAATATCATAATGAAATATATCATAATGATTCATAAACACTTAAAAAGCCTTATTTATTAACTTAAGCCTAATGAAATAGATGACTCTTGATGTCAAACTCAATATGAAATGAAAAATTGTTTATCATTTTCAAAAACTTTAAAACAATAAAATAGTTTAAAAAAAAGGCATTGAAAATTTAAATTTAATTATTTTATATATATATATATATATATATATATATATATATATATATATATATATATCTTTTTGAACATTGTAATGCTGATAATAATAAAAATGAGAGTTTTATTTATATTATTAAATTTAAAAATAAACAAACAAACAATAACAGTAACTTCGTTTTTAAGGGAAAATGAGTAATTGTAAATTCATTGTGGATGCGAAATTTTATGATACTTCAGGTTGTTTATATGTATCTCACAGTCACAATGAAGCTATGACGGATGTAATTAATAAATAATTTCCTGTTAATATTTAAATTAAAAAAATAAAAGTAATTTTTTTTTTTTTTTTTCATTTTAATATATTAAACTAAAGTTTATTTCCTTCACATTAGGTGCACGGCAAGTTACTGATGTCTGGATCGAAGGAAATTTTTTATTGGCATAGCTGTGGTTCACTTTTCAAGCATGACACATTTGTTTGGTCCACGTTTCTTTCACTTTGTTTGTTTTTCTTCAGCGTTGTCTATGTTGGAAAGGGTAACAGCTATAATGGTTGTGTAGGGAGAAATTACCAAATTATACATGCATGAAAATTATACCAAATTTGAATGTCCAGGTGAGTAGCAAATAAACAAGATAAAAATTAAAGTAAGGAGAAAAGACAATGAATGAATAAACACTAAAATTACATATATTTAAATGTGAAAAAACTTCTTTTACATAAAACAGTTACAGCTCTATAAAAGTAACTCACAAATGACCTCAAAAATAACTTTCCTTGTTTATTTTCACTGTTGTCCATAAAATATATTTTTCTTGATGCTACTACCTTGTTTTCTATCCTTCCTCACCTGTTGCTGCTGCTCTTAATTTCTGTTATATATTCACTATTGCTAAACTCTGTTGGGTGCAAGTTCTCTTTGTTACGACCTGCTGTAAAATGTCTTTCATGTTTTGATACAGAGAAAATAGGTCAACCTTCCAGAAGACATAATTTTTGACTCATGACTCTGTTTGAGCTCTTCCACATGCCAAAATGATCGTATTAAAGAGTTCAATTCTACCTTAAGCCGCTTTATCCACTTAGATTTGATTTTTATATTTTTTGGAGGCCAAACGTGATCATCTAAGGGTCCAAAATTATCGTTTAATAATTTTTTCGAGAATTTTATACTTTTAGAAATTATATATTTTTAGAACCGGAAGTCAAATTTCATTGAATTTCATTCTATAGGCTAATTTTAGTATTTAAGTTATTTCAAAAAAAATTTAGAGCCGCGTGTACTTGCATGCAAAAATTACTATAAATATTGGCTGCTAAAAATAGACATTTCTTTTTTAGATTTTAGGTTTTTTGAATTTTTGCTTGTCAACTCTAAATTCCAAGTTGAGGCTTATTAAAGCATGCTTTGGGTTTTTTATTATTTCAAGTAATCAATAAGAATCAATTTTGGGTATTGTTTCAAGATCTTGGCCTATTCGTAATTTTTATTCTTGCTAGTTTTTGGTTTCATTATTTGATATCAGAGCAAGTTTCAATCTTGGAGGAGTAAAAAATGGTGAAAGGATGAGGAGGTGTTGCATAGATGAACTAAATTATACAAGCTCTGTAGAGGCAATTTCAATAATTAACAGAGGTTATCACCAATCAGTGGAGAAAACAAGGTGGTGATGAAGAAGACATAGATCATAATGAAGAAGTTCAACAAGAAGAATAACATCAAGATAAACCACCATCGATGGAAGAGATGATAGTTCAGGGTTTATAAGGAAGAAATGAAAGAATCAAGGTTGATGTTTCACATTATGGAGGAAGTTTAAAACTAGAGGAGTTGATAGATTGGATAAATAGCATGGAGAAGTTCTTTGAGTGGAAGACTACGAGAGAAGACAAAAAAGTAAAGTTTACATGCATAAAATTGAAATTTCATGCGATGATTTGGTCTAATTACCTATAGAAAAAGAGATGGATAAAAGGTAAAGAGAAGATTAATTCATGGAAAAATATGGAGAAGAAGTTGAGGAAGAAACTTCTTCTTGTGAATTATTCACAAACCCTATATAAAAGATTTTAGAATTTTAGACAAAAATATCATAGTATACAAGAGTATACAAATGAATTTTATAATATTTTCATACGAGTGGAGCATGATGAAATAGAAGAGCAGATGGATGCAAGGTATATCAATGGTTTGAAATTTTTTTATTCAATATGAATTAAGCATGCATAGAATAATTAACATTAAGGAGGCTTATCAATTAGCTTTGAAGGTAGAAGAGAAATAAAATAGATAGAATTTTAATAGGACATATATTGATCTAAAAAGAGGTGGATCCCCTCCAATAAGAGAATGAGGTGGGTTTAATACCACTAGAGGTGGATTTAATGACAATAAATATGAATTGTTATGTGGTGCAGAGAGTTAACATGATAATAGGCAAGGGTTTCAATACCAATAAAGAGGAAGAGGATTTTATAGAAGGCAAGGTTATAGAAGTGCTAGAGGATGGTTTCTAAATCAACGTAGATCTTATATCTATCATAAATGTGAAGAAGAAGGGCACAAAGCATTTGAGTATCTACACTATCAAGATTAAGAAAGGAGGCTAGAAGATCATCCAAGAGTAAATCTAGTTAAGCCTAAAATAGAAGAATAAAATACTGAAGTTGCACCCATTGATGTTGGAGAGAATCTCATGATAAAAACTATGATTGGTTGAAGGAAGGATCGAGTGTAGAATAAAGAAGGTGGTGATGCATGGTTTCCATCAAATATTTTTTGAACAATATGTATTCTAGGTGGAAAGGTATGCAAAGTAATTAAAGATGGTGGTAGTTGTGAAAATATGATTTCTGAATAAATGATTGAGAAAAAAAATTTACATTGTGAAAAACATCTTAATCCTTATCAGATTTCATGGTTTAAGAAAGGGAATGAAGTTACAATAGATAAGATGTGCATAACCAAATTTTCTATAAAAAAAATTATAATGATGAAATATGGTGTGATGTTATTTTGATAGATGCATGTCACATGCTATTGGAGAGACCATGACAATTTGATAGTAAAATAATTCATGATGGACAAAAAAGATACACTTTTTAGAAATATGGTACAAAGGTAGTTTTGTTACCTCTTAAAGAGGAAGAGAAGATAGAAAGAATTATCTATATTAAAGAATTTATCCACAATATGAAGGTAGCAGATTGTTGTTATACATTAGTAACAAAGAATGAAAAAATAGAAAATGTGCTAATACCAATAGAAGCAAAAAGAGTGTTGAAAGAATATGAAGATGTTATGCCTGATGAGTTATCAGATGGTTTATCACCAATGAGAGATATTCAACATGACATTGATTTTATTCTAGGATCAGCTCTACCCAATCAAGCATCGTATAGGATGAGTCCAATAAAACATATAGAATTAAGTAAATAAATTATTAAATTGCTAAGAAAAAAAATGATAAGGGAGAGTACGAGTCCATGATGAACACAAACATTGCTAACTCCAAAGAAAGATGGAGGATGGAGAATGTGTATAGATAGTAGATAAATTAATAAAATTACAATAAATTATAAGTTTCATATACCTCGTTTAGATGATATGATGGATGTGCTAGCAGGAACAAAATATTTTACCAAAATTGATCTAAGCAATGATTAATATCAGATTCAAATTCATCAAGGAGAAAAGTGAAAATTTGCATTGAAGACTAGGGATGACTTATATCAGTGGATGATAATGTCATTCAGATTATCTAATGAACCTAACACATTTATAAAGGTGATGAATACAGTGCTACAAGAATATATTAGTAAGTTTGTGGTTGTTTATTTGATGATATTTTGATATTCAGTAGGACTAAGAAATAATACATACACCATTGAGAATGGTAATGGATTTGTTAAGAAAGGAAAATTTGTATATAAATTTGAAGAAGTGCATGTTTATCCTGAATAGTTTAGTATTTTTAAGATTTTTAAGTTTAGCAAATGGAGTGAAAATGGATGAAAAAAAGATAAAGGTAATTGTTGAGTGGCCTATTCTAGAAATCATTATAGAGGTAAGAAGTTTCCACAGTTTATCAACTTTCTACACAAAATTTATTTAAAAATTTAGTATTATTATTGCACCAATAATAGATTGCATGAAAGGGAAGGAATTTACATGGACTAGAGCAACCATAAATGTTTTAAAACTTTGAATAAGAAGATTATAAAAAGACCTATTTTAGCATTACCATATTTTAACAAAGCATTTTAGGTTGATTTTGATGCTTCGTTTGTGGGAATTGGTGTTGTATTTAGTCAAAAAGGAAAGCCAATATCATATTTCAGTCAGAAATTAAATGAGGTATGGATAAAATATTCTAGTTATGATGTTGAAATTTTTGTAATTGTACAAGCATTAAGACATTGGAGGTAGTACTTGGTGCCTAAGGAGTTTATACTATTAATGGATCATAAAGGTTTGAAGTATGTGAATACACAAAACAAGTTGAATAGTAGGCATGCGAAGTGGGTTTCTTTCTTGTAGAGGTATACTTTTGTGTTGAAGCATAAATCAAGAAAATAAAATTAGGTAACTGATGCATTAAGCAGGAGAGCAGCATTATTAACTACTATGGTGAGTGAAGTAGTTGGATTTGAAGTTATCAAATAATTATATGATATTGATCCATATTTTGGCAAGATAGTTAAATAGTACATGAATCCATTAGTATGTGGGATAGATATTATTCATGATGAGTATATTATACAATAAGTTTACCTCTTCAAAGGGAAACAATTATGCACTCTAGTTGGGTCCCTATGAGACAATATAATAAACTAATTACATAGTGGTGGTTTGGCTAGACATTTTGGTAAGATGAAGGCAATAACTTTGGTGGAGGAAAAGTATTTTTGTCCAAAGATGAATAGAGATATGACAAGGTATGTTTCGAGGTCTAAAATATGTCAAGTGGTTGAATGACATGTATAAAATACTAGAATATACATGCCATTTCTAGTTCTAAGAGGATCATGGATATATTTGACTATGGACTTTGTGTTGGGATTGTCAAACATACACAGAGGTAACGATTCAATTTTTATTATTTACACAGATTTTTAAAAATGGTTCATTTCATTGCATGTAAGAAAACCAATGATACCACTAGAGTTGCAAATTTATTTTTTATAGATATTGTGAGATTTCATGGTGACCCAAAAACTACAACTTTAGATAGGGACAAAAATTTTAAGCCATTTTTGGAGGACTTTGTAGAAGAAGATGGTTACTAAGATATAATTTAGTAGTTTATATCACCCATAAATAGATGGATAGACAGAAATTGTGAATCGGAGCTTTGGAAATTTATTAAGATACATAGTGGAAGAGAAGCCAAAGAAATGGGACTTGACTTTACCACATGATGAGTTTTTATATAACAGTTCAGTGAATAGATCAAATTGTTTATGGGATAAATCTTATGGGTATTTTAGACTTGGTACAATTTCTAATTACAAATCAAATTAGTGATGATGCAGAAGTGTTTGTAGAGCATATACAGTAGGTGTAAGGAGTAAGAAGAAAGTTGTAGGAAAGTAATGAGAAATATAAAGTAGAAGTAGATGTTAGAAGAAGATATGAGGTATTTGAAGGAGAGTTGGTAAGGGTTTACATGAGAAAAGAGATATTTCCCAAAGGCACATATAATAAGTTGAAGTATAATAAAATTGAGCCATGCAGAATTGTGAAGAAAATCAATGATAATGTATATGGGTGTTTACCATAGATTTTTGATATATATCCAGTATTTAGTGTTTTATATTTATATGAATTACATATATAAGATGGTGAAGATGACAAAGATGAATAAGTGAATTGGGAGCAGGTAAGTTGTAAAGAAGAAAGAAAAAATAGTGAAGGTTTTGGATATGAAGATAGTGAGCACAAGGCAAGGAAATTATAACATGTATTTAGTGTAGTGCAAAGGATTGTAGCAAGAATATAACACTTGAATAATAGAATAGGAGATAAATAAAATTGATAATAAAAAATGGTAGTAGTATAATTAGATCAACTCGTAAGAGCTAAGTTGTTTTTAATCAAAGGAGAATGATGTAAAAAAAAAGGCCAACCTTCTGGAGGCCATAACTTTCAACTCGTAACTTCATTTGAGATCTTCCATGCACCAAAACAATCATATAAAAAAGTTTCATTCTGACCTAAGCCACCTTATCCACTTAGATTTGATTTTTATATTTTTTAGAGGCCAAACGTGATCATCTTAGGGCCTGAAATTAAAATTCGAGAATTTTCTATTTTTAGAACCGAAAGTCAATTTTAGTTGAATTTCATTCCATAAACTAGTTTTAGTATTTAGGTTATTTCAGAAATTTTTTGGAGCCATGCACACTTGCATGCAAAACTTACTATAAATAGCAACTGCTAAAAATAGACATTTTTTTAGATATTAGATTTTTAAATTTTTTGCATGTCAGCTCTAAATTTTGAACTGACACTTATTGAAGCATGTTTTGGGTTTGTAATTATTTTAAGAAATAAATACAAATCAATTCTAGGTATTGTTTCAAGATTTTGGTCTATTAGTAATTTTTTTGTTTTTGATAGTTTTTGGTTTCATTATATTCTTTCCTTGCTCTATTTTTTTACAACAGTTGTTCCTTATTTTTACTATTGCATTAAATTCCCATTTTTTTGTATATGCTCCCTTTTCTTTTTCTTTTCTTACTACACACCTAATTCCCATTTTATCGCCCAACTTTACACTGCAGTCAAAATTTCAAACTTCAAAAAGATGCATATATTTTTTTTCGTTCTGGAGCTAGCTATGGTATGAGGTAGGAATAAAAAATAATAATATTTTAACACTCTTTTTTTTTGGACCTTCCTACCATGGTCATATAGAATTTTCTCAATCTTCAATACCTATTCATAACTTAACTTTATCTTCCCAAATGCTTCTACAACTTTTTTATGCATGTTAGGAGCTTCGTTACTAAAGTTTAAAGCTCTGCTAATATAATCCACATCAAGACTATTAAAATCCATAATTACCACACCAAAATCCATAGGTGGATTATAATCTCTAGTTATACTATATAAATTTATAACTCTGCTATAATCTGTAACTATCCTATCAAAATTCATAACTACCCAGTTGAAATCCATATGTAGCCTATTAATATATGTAACTAGGCTATTAAAGTCTGTAGCCACCCTCCTAAAATCTATAGCTTTGTTTTAGGAATCTAGAGCTACCTTAAAACTTTGTAGTCCTAATGTTATTTCATTAATAACCCCTAACCTTCTTCTTAGGTGCATCAAAGTGTCTTTAGACAAAAGATTAGTAAAAATAATAGCCGATTGCTTATCAAACTTATAGAATCTATGCTCTATGACATGATTTTGGACTAACTCTCAAATGAAGTGATACCTAATTGTAATATGCTTCCTCCTACCATGAAAGATGAGGTTATATAAAAACACTATAGATGATAAATCATCACAATAGACCATAGAAGCTCCTTGCTACTCCTCATGCAAATCAAAAAGTATCCTTCTCAACCATATAGCCTGGCATGTTGTGGCACTAGTTATGATATACTCCACTTCAGATGTAGAGAGTGACACTATCAGTTGTTTCTTTGAATCCAAAGATATGGCTCCTAAACTAAGATGAAAAGCATAACTTGAAGTACTCTTTTGATCATCAAAGCTACCTACCCAATCATTGTTCATGTAAACAACAAGCTAACATTTATCTATTGAAGCATACAAAACTCTATACTCCATTATTCCATTAACATACCTTAATATCCTCTTAACTACTTGCTAATGTGTCTCCTTTGGCATCTCCATAAATCTTTATATGAGTCTAACTACATACATGATGTCTGGCCTTGTTGAAGTCAAATACATTTGGCTTCCCATTAGGCTCTTATAGCATGTAGGGTATACTTTACTACTATGATAATATTTACACAACTTAAGACTTGTCTTAGCTGGAGTGAGTATAGGCTTGTTATCCAACATCTTAAACCTCTCCAAAATCTCATTTGTCTATTTAGATTGGCATATGAATATGACTTCATCCATTTATTTGACCTTTATTGTAATAAAATACTTCAAGAACCCCAAATCACTCATCTCAAATTCATTTTTCATTATTGTTTTGAATTCTTTAATAGACTAATTTACGTTACTAGTGAATATTAGATCATTTGCATGCAATACAATAATACAAATACCTTATTTGTATGCTTTGGTATAAAATGTGGGCTCACTTGCACTATTGCTAAAATCGTTACTCAACAAGTATGAGTCTATACAACTGCAATGTTCTCTTGGGGCTTTATTGAGCCTAGATAATGCCTTTTTCATCTTATATGCTTTGTTCTCATGCTTGAGAATATCATATCTGGGTGGTTGTCCAACATAGACCTCTTTTTCTAGAAATCCATTAAAATATTTTGACTTTACATCTATTTGATGTACCTTCCACTTGTGTTGGGTAGCAATGGCTATGATTGTCCTTACCATTTCTAGCCTTGCTATAGGTGTAAATATTTCATTGTAATCACATTTGGGCCTTTTCTCGAAGCCCTTCACCACTAGCCTTGTCTTATGCCTCTCTATCTTGCCTTAAGGACTTGTTTTTATCTTTTACACCCACTTAAATCCTATGATCTCTTTTCCTTTTGGTGGGTCAACTAACTCCTAAGTCTCATTTTTCTCTATGGCATGCATCTCTTCATCCATTTCCTCACACCACTTGTTGTCCTTGATTACTTTTTCAAAGTAGATAGGATCAACTGATAAAAAGAGATCATAATTCATAGCTTCATTTGGATTTTCTTCATATCTTGACTACTCAAAGACTTATTGCAAGCTCCTTGTCTTTGTTTGGCATTGATTTTAGTTAGAGGAGGATGATGTTGACTCTTGAATAGATCTTTGACCTCCATGATTGTTTCCATGAGATGAATCAACCTATGTGAAATAGGGGTCCAACTTGATGCATTGCTGATTGAACCACCTATTACTTTAGATTCAATAAAGGGTCCACTAGACCTTGTTTCCACATGCTCTTCTACCCGTCTCTCTTTCCAAGCTTCATGCTTAATGAATTGAACATCATGGCTGATTATGAAATCTTTAGTGATGGAATTGTATAATCGATATACTTTTGATTGGTCATTATACCCAATAAAAATACACTTCTCACATTTATCATCCCATTTTGTTATTCTTTGCTTGGGCACATGTGCCTATGCTTTACAACTGAAAACTCTAAGGTGTTCTACACTTGGCATCTGACTACTCCAAGATTCTTGAGGGATAACATCCCTAACACTCTTTATTAGACATATATTCAAAAAAATACATGGCTATATCTACAACCTCAACCCAAAAATATTTAGGCAAACCCTTTGCCTTTAACATGCTCCTTGCCATCTCTTAGATGGTCATATTATTCCTCTCAACCACACCATTTTATTATGGTGTATACATGGTTATAAATTAGTTATTTATGTTATGATCCTTACAAAAATTAATGAACTCATTGGAGATATAATCTCCCCCTCTATCTATCCATAAAATTTTAATGTAGTGGCCACTGTGATTCTCTACCATGGACTTGAATTACTTGAAGGTCTCAAATGATTCTAGTTTATTCTTCAATAAATACAACCATATATTCTGGCTATAATCATCTATGAATGTCATGAAATAGACATTCTTGCATAGAGAAGGGGTCTTCATTAGACCACATAAGTCTAAATGTATCAATTCTAGAGGAGCTCTAGCTCTCCATGATTTACCCACAAGAAAGGCACTCCTATGTTACTTCCTCAATATGCATCCTTCACACACCTTAATTGCCTATTCTATAATGTGAAACCCTTTTACCATGTGCTTCTTATGAAGAAAGTTCAGCCCTCTAAATCTCAAATTCCCATATTGTAGATGTCGAAGAGTATACTCATCTACTACCATAGTTTTAGGAACTATTACAAGGTCACTTTACATTCTCAATGGAAATATATGATTACTTTCATCTTAACTATTGTAATCTTCCTATTGTAGCCACTCTTATCAAGGATGATGCACTCACTATTCTTAGATTTGACCTTGTACCCATTTTGGACAAGCTTCCCAATGCTAATAAGGTTGTGATTCAATATGAGCACAAAATATACATCTTGGATTTTTTTTTTTATCACCTTGCTTGGTGCAAATAAATATTATGAATTTGCCTATGAGGGGAACCTTCTCATTGTTTCCCATCTTCACCTCTAATTTGATTGAGTCATCAATGTGGTTAAACATCTCTTTTTTCCCACTAATGTGGTTGCTACAATCACTATCCAAGTACCATGTCTCTTTACTACTTTGTTTGGTAATGTTGCATGTTATAAACAAGTTTCCACCATTCTCATTCCTACTAGGTTTAGCCTCTTGTGTATGACTAAAATTTTAGTTTTTCTTATTCATGTCATACTACTTATTCCTACACTCACTATTATAGTGTCCATACCTCTTGCAATAATAGCATTGGATGCTACACTGATCATACCTTTGTGTATATCTTCCTCTTGAAGTGTTATTAATCCTTCCTCTTCCTCTCCCATGTGACTCTTGATGGATATGTCTTACACCTTATTGACTGCTCCAAGTTCTTCCTCTTCCTCTAATGTTTTATCATTTCCCCGTTCCTTTCACATTCACATTGGTTTTGAATGATTGCTCATGGGAGGTGTTGGTGTCCAAAATTACACTAGGCAATTTTGGGGGGCCCTTGAAAATTATATTTATCATCACATGAGTCTTTAGAGAATAAAGTTCACGTATTGGATATGTCATCTTTGTTGATTCTCATCTGGTAAGAGACATTTGTGAACTTTCCAAAGGATAATTTAGGTATGCCATGATACACTTGCTCTAGTTCTAAAATATTTTCCTCACTGGGGATGTTTTTCTAGTAGTAGTATGTGAAGGTCTCCATGTGTACATTACAGTGATGCCTTAAAGGCAACAAGAAAAGATTTGTAGGCCCAAAGGAAATGACCCTATTGCACATTCAATAGTTTTGATATTTTGAAATATTCAAAGTGTTTTTGGGTGGCAAAGGAATCCTTCTCTCCTCATTGTAAAAGTATGGTACAAAGTTGCGTAAATTATAGAGAATCTGATCTCATGTCTGACTAAGCCATGTGGTGGATCCTCAAGGTTTTTTATGTTTTGGGTCCTTTTAAGAAATTTCTAACTTACTTTTGTTAGTAAGGTGTAGAAAATTCCTAGGGGTTGAGTGTCCAAATAAGTTAGATTGATGGAGATGCCACATGTCAATGTCTCAAGATATTTTAAGTCTCATGCCTTTTCTAAAGATCACCCCACCTTTCCTTTGGGGGTAATGGTTCAAAAAATATTTGTGGTACGAGCACCTGAGCATGTAATAAAGATTGGATACATGTGGTAGGATCTCAATGATTTATGAATAATGGGCCTTTTCTAAATATTGCCTCACTTTGAAATTTGGCAAAGTTTTAAATAGTCCCTAAAGACTAGATGCTTGAGATAGTGACACATGGCATTATTTTACTCTATTAAGAATTCAGGTGGTATCTCACTAATGTACCAAAGGAAATGATAATGGAGAAGGTATGAAAACCCTTTACAATAGGAGAAGGTGATACAAGGTAAGGTCTTGCTTAAGCAGGCCTACATGTCATAAAATAATATCATCAGCATGCTTCCCTCCATTTTTTGAAAAGGGGCCGCTAGAGTAGTAAATATCATGGTTGGTGATTAGCCTTTTAGCTTCAACATATTGTTGGTAACCCTAATCTTAATGGGTAAGAGATTATAACTACTCATTTTTCTTCATTTTGAATTCACCCTTTGTATTCATAGTGATATTTGTGCCTTCAAGCAATCTGTGTCAAAATTAAATTGTAGTTAGAAGAATTGTGATCACAAGTATATTCTTTAAGGTTTTTCTAACTCTATTTGAGTGAGACCATCATGATTACTAGTAAGTGTTCCTCAATTCTGTACTATTGTGAAGGAGAGTTCTATGATATTTAAAGAATAGTTATGATGAGGAATTTATTCTAAGCTTAGAAGTTATGCACTTTGTGAGTCTAGTTGTAATGGCTTCATCCTTTACATTAGTGAAGAGTAGTATCACATCTATCCTAGATGAAATTAGAGATATAGATGTTTGGGGGTTATATTTCACGGTCCTATTGAGTGTTTTAAAATGACCAAATCCCCTCTTAGTTATCTCCAATCTTGGCATGAGATACATGGTCCCTACGATAGCATTCCCTCTAGCAGCCCCATATCCTAAATTGGTTATTACATGTGCCAAGGTCTATCAACCAGATACTAAGACTATCATAGATGGGATACAATTAATTGAGTGCTCATTTACAACTAAGTCCCTCAGTGATATGTTTGGAATCCCTCCTTAGCCTGAGAGAATCACACTTACTTTGGAATACTGCTAATGATACGTAGACATAAATGAAAAGATGATGTGGAATATGGTGAATTTATGTTGGCTAGATAGGAAAAGGTATAAGGTCGCCCAGTTATTAAAGAGCCTAAAATTGGTAGATTTCAATGAGTTTCCCCAATATGTGATCTCCATGGATGCCAGGATCTATGAGGTGCCCTCCATAGATAAATTCAAAATATGGATATTTTTTATTCTCATGTGTGTGTTGGAAGGGAAGAAGAATCTAGACTGAGCAACCATCCTAAGTAATAATCTACATAACTAGATGATCCAATTGCATAGTGCCATTTAATCAAGGCAGAAATTCCTAGGTACCTTTTATATGTCCTCATATTTAATGTATATCTTGGTACATAATAGGCCCTTCCCAAGTCTCACCAAGAACCTCTTAGGGTTAAAGATGTATGATATTTACCCAGAGGTCACATTGGAATTCTTCAAGAACAACTTATACAAGGTGTAAAATTATTTATTAAATGACTTGATGAGTATTTTCTTCCCTTTGAGAAGCCTGAATAAGATGATCAAGATGGATAGGGAAGTAATTTATAGATTTGGTGCCTCTTACATCTAGTTTAGGACTTTCATGTATATCAGGGTGAACAGTTATTCTAGGGCCCCTCATAAGCTACCAAGATATGTTGATGTTAAGGTGGCCATTACGAAACTTTGTAGGTAGATGGTGCACCTATATGAAATGATTGCATCCAAGAAGGTAAACAATCCTTTCAAGTTCCCAGTAGAAAAATGATATTATAAATGTCTTTATATAGCTAAGGTAAGAGGATTGGTGTAAGAAATGGGCATATATATGATTTTAAATATTCCACCAAGGCCCAACTATGATATTAGGTGGTTAGTAAATGCTATAATGGGTGTAATATTACACCAGTCACATTATGAGGACATATGGTCTGAGTGCACCACATAGGAGTAGGTAAGTAAAATTAATTACGTGAGGCTCTTGATGCAACAAATCCTTTATTACATCATTGTTACCATCCCCAAAGATATGGAGGATCATAGAATGACTATGGTAGCTATGTACACAAAGGAAAATATCAAAGTGTATCCCATTGCACAGGTGGATTTTAGTGCACGAGATAGTGAATCCATTACATGGAGAGCCTTCCCTCTTATGAGAAGGATATTCAGGTGGTTGAAGGATCTCAAGGTCATTCTTGGTACTTATGACACCCATGACCTCTAAGAACTTAGAGAGGTAAAGGAGTTAAAGTCATTCCTACTAGCATACACAGATGATCCTCTGGTACCATCAATGATGGTTAAGGGAAAGGGGAAGTGGAAGGTTAGTGTTATCAGCTTCTCTAAGAATGTCGATGTAGAACCCAATCTAAAACCAATATGTCATTTTCAAAATTGACTAGCCTAGTTGAAAATTGGGACAAGATAATCATAGGGGAGGTGCAGCTAGTGAGTGGCACCCCCACATCCATCTCAGCTGAGGGAGCTCCCATGATGCCAGTAGCCTTGATCATTTCCCTTCTTGCCCCACCTACATAGAAGCTATAATTTGGTCTTTTCCTAAAGACTCACACTAGGAAGAGGGGAGGGGAGGAAGATTCAGAGCCAATGAGGCCCAAGAGGGATAATAAATCATTACATCTTCTAGTGGGGAGCCCAAGAAAGAGGAAAGAGGTAATGTTTAAGGACCTAACCCCAAAGGACACTCTATAAAATTAGAAAGAAGAGAGGTCTTTATATGCCTATAAACTAATGGATATGAGTGATGAAGAAGACTCAGATGAGGAAAGGCTAATTACTAAAATGATGAATAAAAAGTAGGTCTTCACTCCTCCCCAAGTGAAAATTGGACACTGGACTCTGAGGTAAAAACCACAAACCCTAGTGAATCCTCCAGTTATAAGTTTATTTGAATAACAAGAACCACCATAGCCAAGATAAAAAGGTGATGAGGAAGATGTTTTGGCCTTGGATGGCCCTTCATCCTTTGATAATGTGTTGCAGGTTAGTTTTGAGGTGGCCACACAAGTCCACAAGCCTGAATAAAAGGAGATGATCTCCTCAAACATGGAAACATTTTTGGATAATGTTATCACCCAACCACCAGGACAATTCAAGGGTGGTGAGGTTGGATATATATAGGTATCTGGGGAGAAAGTTGGGGAGAAGATGGCATAAGAAATACATGATCCCACTTGCAGTGAAAAGGTGGAGGTGCACAAAAAAGAATAAATAGGTATCATGATGGCTATTAAAGTAGTACAAAGTTTCCTTCCCCCCCAAAAACATTAGGATCAACATCAGAGGTGGGATTTGGTTTTGAGTAAGGTAAGGGATCAAACCTATAAATGGGTACCCCTACCCCTTTAGAAGTATTGTTATCATTGAATTACCCTAGGACTTCCTTTCCCACATCAAAGTCCATGATCCTACAAGGTCTAAAGAAGTTGAATCCATGATTGGTGAAGATTTACCTAAAGGTGAAAAGGAGGAAACCATAGCTTCTTCCATCTAGGTTTCTAAACCAAGTGGAGGAGACAAATTAGTTTTAAAACCTTCTACTTATCCCGTAGAGTAGGGGAGTACAATTGATAAGTTACTCTCAGGATCCCCACAACTCGAAGTAAGTTTTGATGTCCTAGAGCAAGTAAAACTAGGTGAAGAGAGGGAGTAAGGAGCTGATGAGAAAAATACTAATTCAAAAAGTGATGATGAAGCTGAGAAAATTACGTTAAGCTCGTATCATGCTCTAGTGACAATCCCCTTATCAAATATTCTAATGATACATCCATTTAGTGCGTTGAATCTAGCCTCAAGAACCTTGACTCCAATGGGGTTCCAGGCCAGGCCTCTTATGTGGATCAAAGAGAAAATAAAAGACAAGAAATATATAATGAGAAAAATGGGGGATATTAATGCGATGAAAATCACTCATGCATATAAGGCCAAGCCTCTAAAAATGGCCAAGACATACACCTAAACCACCTTTACTGAGGTAGGAGGGAGAATATAAGAAATAACCATTACCCCACTAGGAGCTACAAATAAAAATGCTCCCCTTGAGAGCTATATAATGTATAGATATAATCTAGGGGATCCATCAAGGACTGAGATCAATCATAGCTTACAAGTCCTAACAAGCATGGTGGCTAATCGAATGGATAAGGATAAAACTTAAATGGAGGAGATAAAGGTGCAAAACTAGGATATGATCTAGTACTTGTAAAATTTATTGAGTGAGCCCAAGGTAGTTGCCCCAACTTCAAGCAAGGCCCTTGATGCTCTTATTATTTCCTTAAGTACATTATATCTTGGGCAAGGTGAAGATTTGAAGGCTAGGGGATGGGCCATCAAAGATTGGTAGAAGGACTTGACAACCTGAGCCAAGGAAATAATCCACTTTGCACTAGAATTTCTTGATGACATACTAGATAAGTAAGAAAAGTATGATACTTAGATGTTCATTTATGATGCAAAAATAAAAAATTGGTAAAATATCAAGTTGAAGCTAGATGAAATTTTCAATGTGGGTGAAGATATTTTAATGACAAAAAGTATCATCTCCTTAGATAACCACAAACATCCCAAGGAATATCAACTAGTGGTTAAGCATCAGTCAGGTGCTTAAAGATGGTACCTTCGATTTGAAGGGGGAAAAGAAGTCTCTCAAGACTGAAAAAAGGGAAATTGAAGCCACCCTAAAAGTTATAGTGAACTTTTATAGTATAAATGACATGATGGAGGAGGCACTAGATGTTGCCCTGAGAAGCCTCATTGATGCAACTCATGGAACCTTCAACTTTCAAAATATTCACGAACTAGTGTCACTTAAGAAGTCTTATGACAAGTTAAAAGTGTTAGTTGGGAAGTAAAAATAATGCTCTAGATGGTCTATAACTGGCTTGAAGAATATGATGTAAAATTCAAACACCAAGAAGGCTCAGACCAAAATATTTTTGCCACCATGATCAAAAGGTACACAACTTAAAAGAATCGGCTGGAAAAAGGCTCCGTCATCGATGTTAATTCCATAATGTGAATGGATAATTCTATTTTTTAATGTGATGACATCATAGCATTATATTTCCTTCCTTCTCTCCTCATATTTTTCTCTTCTATTTTCTTTGTTTATTTTTTTCTTATTTCTTATGGTGAAACCATCGTACCTTTCCCATTAGTGGCACGCCCTTATATGAGTTAGTTTTTATTTAAGAAATGGATGTTTTTTTATTTTTTACGTAAGTGGACAAAGGTTTATTTTGTCCCTTGTTTGTGTGTTCTCCATGTGTATAACTTTAAATATTCCATCTTAATTGAGAATCAAGTTTGTAATCATCACAGAGGCATGAGTATAATCTGAGGAATCATGTTTATTACATTGATAAACAAACCCCAAGCTTGAGAAAGATTTTTCTAGCTAGCGCATCTTTAGGAATATACTAGGCATAGCTTAGAAGAGTTCTCATTGTATGACTTATTTGGTGCCAAATTAATTTTTTTTGTAAAATCATTAGGAAGGTTTGAGAGCATTCATAATGTTTCCTTTGTTAAAAATTTATTTCATATAGTGTTATGTAAATTATAATACATGTTATATACATATTTGATTCAATTAATCAATGGAATTTGTTTATGAGTTCTTATCCCCACTGGTTGTTGAAGTAAAATTCTATGTTCTACTTGCTTTATAGATTGGTTATCTGAAATATTCTCTTTTATGGTAGTCAGTTAAGGTTTATATAGAGAATATGAAATCATTTATGCTTTAAGATTAGGGAATATGGTGTTGATGGTATTTTAAGGTTAGTCCTAGGTATATGAATTCAACTAAAGGGAATTTTATAAAGGTTATAGACAACATTGTCTATGATTTTTTTGGATTATCATTTATGCATAAATCCACTATATATGTTTCTAATCTAGAAAGCACTTGTTAAATGAAGATATCATAGCTATGATGTGAACTTTTTCTTGCTCATAAGTAAACTACCCACCTCTTTTATTTGAAGTATTCCTAATTTTTATCTTATCTTACCCATTAGATAACACACTGGTTGTATATTATGAGTGTTATGTACCTTGTGAATGTATGAGACCCTATGTATGATAAATGCATTCATTGTGTGTGCTTCATGCCTAATCCTTGCACTCTTTCCATCTTTCCATCATCACTATGAAAATCATCAATATAAAGATTTAAAAACTTCTTCTTTTGTCTCTAGTAGCCTATATGTGATACAAAGCATTTGTACATTTTGTGTGACAACCCTATGTGGGTAAAACATATGAGTTTGGTTGTGCTTTGATCATATTTTCCTCATCATATTAATAATCCTCATGAATATTGATGTGTAAAACTCCTTCATGTGAGAAGGTTACATTACTATGTTCTCTCATCTTGGTTAAGGTAGATCCAAAAGTAGTAAGGAGTTGACCATACCCTTTGTAAGTGCTTCCTAGTCATTTTCTGTGTCTAATCCATACTAGGTGATAAACCCTTCCCTATATATAATGACATATAAGTTAGTTTTTCATCTTTACTTATCATATTTTCCTTTTTAGGTGACTAAGGTAGAATTATAGAGGTTTATAACTAGGAACCAACACATTTTTGGCACCATTGTCAGGGAATTTCGTGAAGAGTGGCCCTAAGCTTCTTAAAACTTTTGTTTATTTGTGTATCTTTGATCTCAGGCTCTTGTTATTTTGGGAATTCTCATAGGGAATTATGGATGGTTTGTCCAATGGACTTCCCTATTGTTACTACATTGACTCAAATATCTTGGTTGTTACTATGCTCCATGTTCCATTGAGTATTTTCCAATAAAGATTTTAAGGATTGATGATCTATTTACCTTGTGTTTACTTGCAAATATCTGAATTATTATATGTTGAAAGGTCTCCCATCCCTTTTGAATTTCATCTTGAAGATTTAGTATCCTTGTGTAGTATCTCACTAAACTTCCTCAGGATATGCATTCATCACCCATCATAGTAGTTTATCAGTTCATTTAGATCTAGAAAAGTTATTTCTAGTGGAAACTCTGGGTTTCATCTCCCATTTATTGAAGTAGACTAGTGCCTATCTTTGTATTTATTTTATCAACCTTTGGTCTTATGTGTTCCTCTATCCAAAATATTAGAAGAGTTGATGTCATCTTTCAAAAGTGACCCATCTAAGCATCTATTCTCTCTATTGTATATCTTATAAAGGTGGAGAGGACTAGTCTGGAGGCCTATTGAAGGGCCTAGCTTAGTTATAGAGGACTGCTTGGGTTCAAGTGACCTTGGAATATTGGTATATCATCCCTTAGTCAGGGATATTGATAGTTCCCCTAAATATTTGGAACTTTATATCCCTGTATACTATCATGTTCCTTTCCCACCTAGTCAATCTCCTCTTAGGCCTGATCCCGTAAGTTTGCTTCATTCACCTAATCATGAACATCTACCATTTATTCTTAGTCATATCATTGAACCAATCATGAGGTGTAAAAATCAAGATGAGAACAAGCATTCTAATTTTTGTGTTCCTATATTTAGACCTATCAACTTTGAGGGGATAGAGGGCTATCTGAATGAGGTCCCAAATGAGATAATAAAATGCCTTCCAAAGTTTTAAGGAAACAATGCAATAACTAGTGATTAGATTTAAAAGCTTTTCATAATATCATCAAAGATTATGAAGTTGAATATGAATACGTGTGCATCAAATTATTCATGCATACACTGGAAGATGATACACGTGATTAGTTCAAATCCCTTTCCTAGGGATGTATTGACTTGTGGGAGGAGATGCAGAATGTTTTTAGGATTTAATATGGTGAAAGGATTGAACCAAGGTTTCTCTTTCTTGAATTTGACAATATCAAAAAATATCCTAATGAGTGTGTGTAGGATTTTAATACCTAGTTCATAAAATCCATGATGTGGTTACCTGAGAACATCAGGGCTAGTGACACTACATTCCTAATAAAGTATTGTGAAGCCTTTGATAAAAAGGCTAATTACTACTTGAGGGACAAGGCCCCTACATATCTACGGTTCGCTTTCAATATGTCCATTCAAATTGAGAATAATATCAAGGTTGTTGGAATGATTTTGAATAAATGGGATGATTTGAAGATGATCAATATAGAAAAGGTACAATCCACTAAGACTATGAGCTTGGAAGACACAGTTAAGACTTTAGCTTATGTCATCAAGGAAATGTCATATAAGTTGGCTAGAGATAAGAAAGTCATCCATAATGTGTCTATCAGTCAAGAAAGGGTTATAAATCTACATCAAGCATAAAGGGGACCTACTTTCCATAATTAAGATGGTGATAGAGGAAAGATGCCAACATGAGATGAGAGACCAAATAGAAACCATGGTAGAGGAGCTGGGAGGGAAGTGCCCAATCCTTTGAATGCCAAGGTAAATGCCATGAGCTCTGATTTGGATATTGATTGGTGTGATAGATATTTTCTCCCACAATCTCCATGTGATGTTGGTGAGGTAGTCAATGAAGATTCAGGTGAGCTTGAATATGCTTCATCTAAATATGAGGTTTTTATGTTTGATTTTCCAAGTTCATGGAATAAACTGAATATTCCCACAGAACATAGGTCTAACACTAGGGTTGATCAATTTTGGAGTGTTGTTGAATTGGAATGTGCCCCAAATTTTATTCTAAATATGATGTTAAAATAGCTCAAGCATATGAGTTTTTTATGCATGATTTTGATCATTTAAGGTCCATGATGATCAATAAGTATCCTAAGGGCAATCCATCAAATGAGGATAGAAGACTCTTAATTAATGTAGCAGCTACCTAGACGAGTGAGATTAATTTGAGAAGTAGGCAAATGCATTTACTCAAGATAATGTTCTCACACATCCAAAGGCAGTAAATGCAAGCAATGAAATAAAAAAAATCATGGTTGTTCGATAAGCCACCAAGAAAATACCCATCACTCAAGCTGCTAAATCTAGAGAGTTTCCTGACAAGAGAAATAATATGCCTATGTTATCTAGTATCACAAAGGGTGCTAATGAGGATAAGTAGGATCCCCCTCTAAAGACTATTGCTAAATTTCCTAGCCCACTCCCTAATTTGAATAGTTATCTCCTACCTGGGTGTGCTATCATGATTACTCTGAATACACCACTTCCCTAGTATAGTGTTTGTGACATGGCCCTAGTGTTGAGTCAAATGAATGTCACTATGCCACTTGTTGAACTGTTGTGAATCCTTAAACATAGAAAAAGGGCTTTTGAATTTTTAGAATTTAGAGATAATCTAGTTTCCAATGAAGTCAAATGTACCTCAAGCACCTTTGGGAAACTATGATGAACCTAAGGAAGCTATTAAACCAACCCTTGAGGTCTATTTAGGAACATCATTGGTATAAATCCAGCTAGATATGGAGCCATTTTTCACAACTTTAATGATCAATGGCATGATTTTAATGTGATGCCCCTATGTGTTATGAATAATCTTGGGATAAAAATAAAATTTTCCTTTGGCAAGTGTTATGCCATGGATTCCATGGAGGTGCCAGTTCTTGGACAAGTTAAAGGGTTTGTGGTACAATTGTAAATTCACCCCGGTAAGTTATTAAATATACATGTGGTAGTTATGGATTGCCCACCTAAATTGGGAAGGTTGCTATCACAAAGATGGGCCACCAGTATGGGTGAGAGTGTACAGATGGATATTTCTTATGCCACTATTCCTTTGGAGGTAAATATGGTTAAGATTCACAGAGAGCTTAAGATGCTACATATAATTGAGGAGCCAAATCATGCTCTAAATGAAGTAATTTACACCAATGTATATCTAGGTAATTTTGTTGGGAATGTCGATGCTGATAATAATTTAAATGCCCTCAATGAGTTAAACTATAAGGAAGATGTGATCTAGAAAATGTCCTTTGATGGAACCTACTATAGAAATGGAGCTAGGGTAGTCTTACACACCCCTAGTGGTAAATGTTATATGTTTTCATTTCATTTTGATTTTGGGTGCACCAATAATGTTGCTAAGTGCAAGGCACTTTTACTTAGATTATGGATCACTTAGAGACATGGTATCAAGTGCCTACCTATCATGGGTGATTCATAATTGGTAGTTAAATAGATTCACAATACATATACCACAAAGAGTAAGAGACTAAAGCATTATCATAATGCCACCTAGGATTTGATTGAACTTTTTGATACATTCAACATCTCTTATCATAATAGGGGTCTCAACCAAGAAATTGATAGGCTTGTAGAATTAGGTGCTCAGTTTAATATTGTAGATCAAAACCCTTATTGTCAATATCAAGTGCAAGTTATTGTTAGACCTTTAGTTCTAGATAACATTTTCATTGGCAAGTGTTTCAAGATGATGATCGAATCAAAAGATTCCTAAATTGTAAAGATAAATTCTATGGTAAACTTATAGACCTAGAACCTATGGTTCATGTTTGTGGTGGAAAAGAGACTCTGTTTGGGAAGGACATCATCCAATTGAAGACAAATAATATCCTAAGGGTACTGGTAAGTTTAGAGGCATCCTTTCATGGAGCAAATATAGTCAAGTCAAGAGATTTATTATTTTCAAATGATGTAATAGAATATAATTTGGGTTCACCAAAAAACCCAATGAAATTATGCTTGTGTACTCACTTGAGCATGAATGATAAAAAGATTACATGCATTTGTTGAAGAGGTACCAAGAATGTTTGGTGTGGTCTTATTCTAAGCTAAAAGCATATAGGGAAGATCTGTTCCAGCATGTCATCCCATTAGAACCTAATAGTAAGCCTTTTTTGGAAAAAGCAAAGACCCATTAATCCCATCCTAGCCACCAAGATGTGGGAAGAATTAAAGAAGCTAAGAGATGGGGGTATTATTCAACCTATTCGATATTCAGCATGGGTTGTAAATCTAGTCCTTATATGGAAGAAGAATGGTGGCATGCACCTGTGCATAGATTTTAGAAATTTGAGAAAGGATTATTTAAAAGATAATTATCCCATACCAAATATGGATAACTTGATGCAAGGTGTCACCAGATTATAGATAATGTCCACCCTAGATGGTTTCTCTAGGTACAACTAGGTTATAGTAAAATAAATAGAGAGATCCAAGATCGTGTTCATAACCCCATAGGGTACTTCTATATATATTAGGATTCCCTTTGGGCTAATGAATGCTGGTGAAACATGCCAATGAGCAATGGATATCACCTTTACAGGGATATTTAATTAATTTATCATTGTATATCAAGATGATATCACTGTTTACTCGAAGAGTAGGGATGAGCACCTAAAACACCTAGAGAAGGTACTAATTAGATGTAAGAAATTTGGCATTTTGATCAATCCTAAGAAGTGTTATTTTAGGGTACAATGGGCCACGTTTTTGGGACATATTCTCTCCAAATAAGGTGTTATGATTGACCTAGGAAGGGTCAAAGATATTAATAAATTTCCTATCCTGTAATCTAGGAAGGGGATTCAGTCTTTTTTTTGGATAGATCAACTTTGTGAGGAGGTTTGTGTCTAACATTATAGAGATCATTTTGTCTATCACCTCCATTTTGAATAAATACCAAGATATCAAGTGGGAGGAGAAGGCCACAAAAGCATCTGGTGATATCAAAATAGTACTAAAGTTTTCTCATATCTTGGCTATCCCTAATTATGCCAAACTATTTCAATTGTTCTCTTTTACATCATCCCACATTGTTACTATTTTTTTTTTCAAAAGAATGATGATAGACACACGTAACCTATAGATTTATTTATAAAATATATGCAAGGGTCTAAACTCAGATACACTATTATGGAGAAATATGCCTTTACCCTTTTAAAAGTTGTCAACACAATCAAACCTTATATTCTAAGTTCTAAGATCACTACCTACATCCCTCATACTATGGTCAAGGATATTTTAACCTAGGCTGATGTATTGAGTATAAGATGTAGATGGGTTAATAAGTTATAAGATTATAACATGGATGTTTAAACCACTAAGTTGGTAAGAGGAATGGGTTTGGCGAAGCTTATTACTGAGACTAATTTACAAGCTATTGAGGTAGGCAATGTTATTCTCAATGTAAATGTTCTGTGACTCAATTTTTTATGTCTCTATGGTATAAGGATATTATTTATCACATACAAAATTTGAATTATTCCCTTGACATGAGTAAGAATCAAAGGGGGACTCTTAGGCTTATGCCTCAAAAATACATTTTGATTGAGAACGGGCTTGCATGGAAGAATCTAGATGGAGTTCTCTTAAGATGTGTGCTAAAAGAACAAATGATTGAATTGATTGAATATTTCCATAGTGGAATTTGTGGTGGCCATTTTACACTCAAGGTTACAGCCCATAAAATCCTAAGAGATAGTTATTGGTATCCATCATTGTTTAAGGATGTTTCTCTAAAGATCAATAGGTGTGAGAAATGATAGCACTTTCTTGGGAGGTTGAAAGATTTAGGTTATCTCATGTTACAGCCTATAACAATTGAGTGCCCATTTAGGGAATGGGGAATGGATTTTATTGGTGAAATTTCTGATTCATCAAGCACTAGGCATAGATGGATCCTAGTTGTAACTAATTACTTCATGAAGTAGATAGAGGTGATTCCCATAAAGAAGGTGACACATAAAATAGTCATGGATTTCTTGGTGAACCAAATTATTTATAGATTTGGTGTCCATGTTAATTTTATTGTCGATAACACCATGAGTTTTAGAGCCACACCTTTGGTAGCAATGTGCAAGGATTATGTGATTGAATTTAACTATGATTCCAATTACAATCCATCAGGGAATGGGTAATCTAAATCAAGTAATAAAAATTTACTCAAGATTATTAGGCAAACATTGTAAATAAGTAAGAAAAGGTGAGGCGAAAAATTAAAGTTTTCTCTATGGGTAGACAAGATCATGCCTAAGAAGTCACAGGCATAATCCCTTTTGAGCTTGTCTATAGAGCTACAGCTGTCTTGCCTATAAATTTACAATTTTTAACCTATCAACTCATGAACAATTGGGTGATGTAGATCTAGGAGATTCTAAACAAATCAACCAGTATGAGAACTAAATGAACTAGATTATTGAGCTTGATGAAACTAGAAGACAAGCCCATGAAAGACACATCAAGTTCAAAGAGAAGTTGAAAAGGATTTTTGATAATAAATTTTCTCTATGAACCTTCCATGTAGGTGATTTGGTTCTACTCTGGGATAAAAATCATGAAGAAAAGGGAAAGCATGACACGTTTGATGCCTTATGGACATTTCCATATTAAATTGATTGCCAAATTAGATAGCATACCTTTTGCTTGAGAGATTTAGATGGAAAAATATTAGAGCT
Organism: Torreya grandis; assembly: GCA_037957365.1. Lineage (NCBI taxonomy): Eukaryota > Viridiplantae > Streptophyta > Pinopsida > Cupressales > Taxaceae > Torreya > Torreya grandis. The sequence goes on from JARHVA010001497.1 coordinate 2,657,995, forward strand.
GCTAGTTAATTATAGGCACTTAAGACATTTCTTGGATTAGATCTATTGTAACTTGTGTATATATGTATTATATTATATATCACCTTGTTGTCTTGCCTTGCAGTTTTTTGTGTTACCCCTTGCCTTGGGCTCTATTTGTGACTTTATTTCTTTTTATGTGGGTTTGTGATATCATTTGATGAGTCTACTATGTTATCCTAAGGTTTTCAATGATGATTAATTCTAAATCCATAATTAATGTATTTTCACTGATCTTATTTTTTGAGGTTCTCTACACACCCACAGGGGGTATGCATCCCCGAGTGAGATTCAATTTTGGTGCCCAAAATCACACTGGGCAATTTTACGAGGCCCTTGAAAATTGTATTTATCATCACATGCTTCTTTAGATAATTAGGTTCACATAAGATTGGCAATGTCATGTGTGTTGATTTTCATTTGGTAAGAGACATCTATGAAATTTCCAAAGGCTACTTCAGGTATGACATGATATATTTACTCTAGTTCCAAAAGATGTTCCTCAGTAGGGAAGTTTCTTTGGTAATAGTAGATGAAGGTCTCTGTGTGTACATTGTGGTGTTCTTTTAAAGGTAATAGGAGAATATTTTTATCCCCAGAGGAAATGACCCTATTGCACATTAAATAATTTTTATAATTGAAAGATTCAAAGTATTTTTAGGTGCTAAGAGAATCCTGCTCTGCTCCCCATTGTAAAATATGATGCAAAGGTGAGTAAATGATCAAGAATCTGAGCTCACGTCTGACTAAGACATGTGGTGGATCCTCAGGGGTTTTTAAGTTTTAGGTCCTTTTTAAGAAGTGTCTAATTTAGTTTTGTTATTAAGGTGTAGGAAAATCCCAAGGGTCGACTAGCCAAATAAGTTAGATTGATGGAGATGCCACATGTTAATATCTCAAGATATTTTAAGTCTCAAGCCTTTCTTGAATATCTCCCCTCCTTTCTTTCAGAGGTCATGGTTTAAAAAAAAATTCAAGGTGCAGGAACTCAAACATGTAAAGAAGATTGGAGACATGTGGCAGTATCTTGATGATTTATGAATAATGGTCTTTTTTTAATATTGCCTCACTTGTAAATTGGGAAAAGTTTTAAATGGTCCCTAAAGACCTGATGCCTAAGATAGTGATGCATGGAATTACTTTTCTCTATTAGGAATTTAGGTAGTATCTCACTAATGTACCAAAGGAAATCATAATGGAAAAGGTGAGAAAACCCTTGAGAATCGAGGAAGGTGATATAAAGTAAGGTCTTTCTTAAATGGTCCTACATGTCATAGAAGAAAAGCATCAACATCTTTCCCTCCATTTTTAAAAAAAGGGACTGTTAGAGTAATAAATGTGGTGGTTGGTGATTAGCCTTTTAGCTTCAACATATTAATTTTAACCCTAATCTTAATGAGTAAGAGATTATAACTAAGCATTTCTCATCATTTTAAATTCACCCTTTGCATTCAGAGTGATATGTATGCCTTCAAGAAATCTACTTAATGAAAGAGAATTGTAGTGATAATAATTATCATAACAAGTATATTCCTCAAGTTTTTTATAATTACATTTACATGCGACCATCATGATTACTAGTAAGTGATCCTTAATTCTCTAGTGTTGTGAAGTAGAGTTTTGAGGTTTTTAGAGAATAGTTACTGTGAGGAATTTATTCTAAGCTTATAAGTTATGTACTTTGTGTGTCAAGTAACAATGGCCTCATCCTCTACATCAGTGAAAAGTAGTATCACATCTATCCTAGATGAAATTATAGACACATATGTTTAGGGGTTAGATTTAATGGTCTTGTTGAATCTTTTAAAGTGACCAAATCCCCTCCCATTTGTCTCCAATCTTGGCACAAGATGCATGGTCTCTATGGTAGAATTCCTTCTGGCAACCCCATATCCTAACCTAGTTATTATATGTGCCAAGGTTTATCAACTAGATACTAGGACTTTCATAGATGGAAGTCAATCATTTATGTGTTCATTTACACCTCAGTCCCTCAGTGTCATGCTTGGAATCCATCCTCAACCTGAGAGCATCACCCTTACTTTGAACGAGTGCCAAAAATATGCAGACACAAATGAAAAGATGATGTGGGATATTGTGAATTCATGATGGCTAGCTAGGAAAAGGTAGAAGGTCACTCAGTTATTAAAGAATTTAAAATTTTTGGAGTTCAATGAGTTTCCAAAATATGTGATCGTCATGGCTACTAGGATCTATGGGGTTCCCTCCATAGATAAATTCAAACCATGGATGTTTTTTATACTCATGTTCTTGTTAGAGGGGTAGAAAAAGTAGACTAGGCAACCATCCTAAGCAATAATCTACGTAACCAAATGATGCAATTACCCAATGCCATTTACTTGAGGGAGAAATTTATATGTACCTTATATATGTATTCATATTTGATGTATATCATGGCACATAATAGGACCTTCTTAGGTCTCACTAAGAACCTCTTAGGGTTAAAGATATATGAGATTTACCTAGAGGTCACATTGGAAGGATTCAAGAACAACTTCTATAAGGTGTAAAAATATTTCTTCAATTCCTTGATGAGTGTTTTCTTCCCTTTGAGAAGATTGAATAGGACGACCAAAATATCCAAGGAATTAATTCATATATTTGGTTCCTCTTACATCCAATTAAGGACTTTCACGTATATCAAGGTGAGTAGTTATTCAAGGGGTGTTCACAAGCTGCCAAGATATATTGATGACAAGGTGGCCATTATAAAACTCTTTAGGCAAATGGTGCACCCACATGAAATGATTGAGACCAAGAAAGAAAACAATCATTTTAAGTTCCTAGAAGAAATAGGATATTATACATGTCCTTCTATAGCTAAGGCCAAAGCATTGGAGTAATAAATAATCATCTTTATGATTGCCAAGATGCCACCAAGGGCCAACTATGATATTAGGTGGTTAGTAAATGTTGTAACAGGTGTAATATTGCACTAATAACATTATGAGGACATATGGTCTGAGTTCACCATAGACAAGTAGGTAAGGAAAATCAATTACATGTAGCTCATGGTGTAAGAAATACTTTCTTACAACATTGATTTGATCCTAAAAGATATGGTGGATGATAGAAACACTATGGTAGATATGTACATGAAGGAAAATATCAAAAGGTAGACCATAATGCAAGTTGATTTTAGTGCCCCAGAGAGTGACTACATTACATGGATATCCTTCCCACTTATGAAAAGGACATTCAATTAGCTAAAGGATTACAAGGTCAATCTTGGTACCTATGACACCCCACCCCTTTAAGAACTCATGCAGGTAGCGAAGTTGAAGGCATTCCTACTAGCATACACAGGTGATCCTATGTCACCATTAGTGGTAGTTAAGGGAATGGGGAAATAAAAATCTAGTGCTATCAACTTCTCCAAGAATGTCAATTTAGAGTTTCTAACAAGTACCTAATCTAAAATAGGTATGTCATTTTCAAAATTAACTAGCTTGCTAGAAATTGGGATAAGATAATCATAGGAAAGGTGTAGCTAGTGAGGGCCACCCCCATATCCATCTTAGCTAAAGGATCCTCTATTATACCAATAGCCTTGGTTATTGCCCTACTTGCCCCACCTGCACATCAGCCATAAGTTAATCTTCCCCAAATACTTACACTATGAAGAGGGGAGTGGAGGAAGAATTAGAGTAGAGGCCTAAGAGGGCTAAGAAATAATTATAGCCTCCAGTGGGGAGCTTAGAAAAGAGGAAAGAGGTAACGTGTAAGGACCTACCCCCAAAGGAAACTTAGTCAAAGTAGTAGGAATAGAGGTTCTCATATGCCTAGAAACTAAGGGATATGAGTGATGAATAAGACTCAGATGAGGAAAGGACAATTTCCAAAATGATGAAGAAACAGTGGGCCTTCACTCCTCCCCAAGTGAAAATTGGACACTAGAATCTGAGGGAAAAACCACAAACCCTAGTAAATCACCTAGTTTTAAGTTTATTTGAAAAAAATGAACCATGGAAGGTGGGAGGAAAATGTGATGAGGAAGATGTTTTGGCCTTAGATGACCCTTTATCCTTTGATTGTGTGTTGCAAGTCAGGTTTGAGGTAGCCATGTAGGTACAGGAGTGCCAAGAAAAGAAGACCATCTCCTTAGACACTAAGACATTTTTGGAGAATGTTATCACCCAAAAACTTGGTCAATTCAAGGGTAGTGAAGTAGGAGATATACAGGTGTCTGGGGAGAAAGTTAGGGAGAAATTGACACAAGAAATACATGTTCCCACCAATAATGAAAAGGTAGAGGTATATGAAAAAGAACAAATAGGTGTCATGATGGCTATTGAAGTAGCACCAAGTGTCCTTCCATCCCTAATGGTATGATGCTTGACACCAGAGGTGGGATTTGGTGTTGAGTAAGGTAGCGGATCAAGCCTAAAAATGGGTACCCTTACCCTTTCAAAAGTAAATAAAGGAGTGGATTAAGTGATTAGAGCTGCTTGTCAGGATGCAAAACACCGGAAGCATACAATTGATTACCAAATACCAAGCAACTATAATATGCGGAAATAACCAGATTCACCAAGTAACTAGAATTTAGAATAACACAGCATATGAGAGACAATACACCAATTGTATTAATAACTCTTAGAAAAGGAAATACAACAAAGAAGACTGCCACAGTTCTTCTTCCTTACACACCTCTAGGGCTCACACACCTCTAGATGATAAATAGTAAATCTTCCCTCAAAGCTCTCTCTCTCAGGTCCCAACACCCAACTCAAATACAGAGTTGGTGTTCACCTCCTGTGCTCCACGCACACCACAAGTTCTCCACGCACTCCACAAGTACTCCACGTACTCAACAAGTACTCAAGGTCTTTCAAGTAGATCTCCCATGAATCTGCAACAACTTGCAATTCAATAGACCATACTTATGGAAGGAACTCCCTTGCCTTCCTCTCTCGCTCTATCCGAGTACACACCTGTACTCCAAGTAGATCCTGCCTGATACTGCTCCCTATTGTGTTGCTGTCTATATGATCTTGCACACCTGTAAATCAAACACGGTTCTGCTCACCTGTGAACCTTGACCTTGCACACACATACACCTGCAGATCAACGATCTTACTTACCATGTAGATCTCCTATATAGGCCATGCAACTGTGACCAAGATCCTACACTCCTGAAGAATCTAGCTGACTCTCCAAAACTAGCACCTACACCTGGTACTGTGGAACTAGGAGGAACACCCTTGCTCACTTCACACACAGAAGGAACAAACTTTGCTCAACTCAAACTAGAACGCTTTTCCAATACAACCATGAGTCTATTATATAGATCTCATCCAAACAATAATTAGACATCTAACAATAATTAGATCCGTAGCTATGAGTCTAAAATTAGCACTCATCATGCAAACACTTGGTTCGTCAACCAACTGCCCGTAATTAACTCGCAGTCGAACCACACAGGCGACCGACGTCGGTCCCTGTCTGCTTGGAGGTGACTGACGTCGGCCGATATATGACTGATGTCGATTGCTTGTCTCTGCTATCCTACTGACGTCGACTGATCAGACCGACCCCAGCTTCTCTGCAACTCAGCAACCTTCAACAACCTCCTCTCCTGTTTGCATCAGTGAAGCTTTTAGCTCCACAACCTAACAATCTCCCACTTGGAGATAAATAGTTGCACTGTACCTGTACCTGTACCCCATCTAATCTGTTTCCTGGTTTGTATCCCTCTTCAAGCTCCCACCTGAAGACAACCCACCACACATCCTGTGGTGTACCACTTGTCATCCGAGTACCCTGCCACATCTGAACCTACAAACGTATGTAGTGAAGTCCTAACCCTGCATTTATACCTGCTGTTGGTCCCTCTCAAATCCTTGAGAGCCCACTTCCCCGAATTGGCTCCTAACTTTGACAGCTCCCACTGCATGGGAATACTCAGGTCTATACCAGACCTCATGTGATTTCAGACACTGTACTTGTCCAGCCTTTAGTGTGCTCCGGCTTTGCATCCTGAACCTCGCCAACACCTGATTCACATCAGCTCCACTGGAGACAAAATCTACCTGTGATCTCCATGCCTCCCATGTCAAAGAATTCCACTGCTCCAAGCTCCTCATGACATGCCATTGAACTAATCTTACCCTTAGCTCAACAAAACCCTGTATGTACTAACCCTACTAGCAAATATACCATCCACATACAGCAACAAAATGATGTCGCGACTCATCATCCACCTGGTAAGACAAACCACAGTAGTTACCCTGACATTGACTAAAGCCATGCTTCGTCCTCCACCTGTCAAAACCTGTACCACTGTCCTGCAGCTCCTTAAGACCATATGCCTAGTCTTTCATCTCACGTATCCATTCTCTCTATTCTTCTACTAAGGCATCCATTCGTCTCTATGCTTTCATCCAGCTGGCAAACCTACCAAAACTCCCGTCTGGTTTTGCATCATATACCTGCCATGCTCCCACCTATTTCCTGGATCCTTCCTGCTCTATAATCAGCAACAAGTATAAAGAAGAGGAACATGAATTTGAGGGCCTACTTACACCTTCAGTCCTCCGTATGGGTGTTTGAGACTCCTTGACAACATGCTGTCCACCCAAAATTTGTTACAGTGACCGACCTCGGCCACTCCACAGTTTGCATCTGACCAACGTCGGTTCCCATGCGTCTATCCCTGACTACCAACCTGCCAGTGCTGGTGTCCCTGTTGCTGATGTCGGTCCTCCTGACCGACATCGGTCTTAGCTACTGCCGATGTCGGTTCCCTGACCGACATCGGTCTTACTCTGCCTGACACTGCCGGCTTCGGTCTGCACATGACCGACATCAGCACCTGTCTGTTTAACACCGATTCGTCCTGACCGACATCGGTATCTGTGTTCGCCTGTGAGTGATGACTTTTTTAGCCGTGAGCTCCTTTGAATCAAATCCCATGTCCAAACTGCCCTGCTCAGATGTATCCAGCCTCATCCACTGAACTCTGTCCGCCATCTCCTCTAAGAACACCAAGGCTTTCCAGTTCTTAAGCCTGTCAAATATATCTGTCTTCCACTTAAGAACATGCATCTCCTTCTTGCTCATGTGACCAAGCCTACGAAGCCACGTCTCCGCAACAGAAGAAGAATCCGTAATATAAACAAGTAGATAAAGAGTACCTGTCTTCTTACCACCAGCTAATTCAAGTGCTACTGCTGTGAGAGTTCTTGTGCATCTCTCATCACCCAATCTTTCTGAAGAAATTAGCCAAATCTCCAAACCTGGGACCTGCATGACCTTCATCAACACTTATGTGTTGGCCGCCTGCAATTTCAGCTTCACTTCCCCTTTGCCAATCCTTTGGCAAGGCTCACCAGCTCCTCTACCTGGGGCTGCATGGAAAGAGGCAACCGAATCTTTTATCCAAGATTCAACTTTATCCAAGAAACCTCCTAGAGCATCCTGTGCAACAACACTTGCAACATCTGCTTCTTCGATTTCTTCATGCTGATCTGCTACCAACCAACAATATCCTTTTACCTGCTCTTTCTTTCCATCAGACCGTGAGTGACCGTCTGTGCTTTTCAACTCCTCCATCCTTAGTTTACTTTGATCTGCCGTTGCTCTACTCCCACTCGATCAGAAACACCTGAGAGTGCCCTGTAACCAAACACAACCCTACTTCCTGCAACCTTAGCTCTGATACCACTTGTCAGGATGCAAAACACCGGAAGCATATAATTGATTACCAAATACCAAGCAACTATAATATGCGGAAATAACCAGATTCACCAAGTAACTAGAATTCAGAATAACACAGCATATGAGAGACAATACACCAATTGTATTAATAACTCTTACAGAAGGAAATACAACAAAGAAGACTGCCACAGTTCTTCTTCCTTACACACCTCTAGGGCTCACACACCTCTAGATGATAAACAGTAAATCTTCCCTCAAAGCTCTCTCTCTCAGGTCCCAACACCCAACTCAAATACAGAGTTGGTGTTCACCTCCCGTGCTCCATGCACACCACAAGTGCTCCACGCACTCCACAAGTACTCCACGTACTCAACAAGTACTCAAGGTACTTCAAGTAGATCTCCCATGAATCTGCAACAACCTACAATTCAACAGACCATACTTATGGAAGGAACTCCCTTGCCTTCCTCTCTCGCTCTATCCGAGTACACACCTGTACTCCAAGTAGATCCTGCCTGATACTGCTCCTTGTTGTGTTGCTGTCTATATGATCTTGCACACCTGCAAATCAAACACAGTTTTGCTCACCTGTGAACCTTGACCTTGCACACACATACACCTGTAGATCAACGATCTTACTTACCATGTAGATCTCCTATATAGGCCATGCAACTGTGACCAAGATCCTACACTCCTGAAGAATCTAGCTGACTCTCCAAAACCAGCACCTACACCTGGTACTGTGGAACTAGGAGGAACACCCTTGCTCACCTCACACACAGAAGGAACAAATTTTGCTCAACTCAAACTAGAACGCTTTTCCAATACAACCATGAGTCTATTATATAGATCTCATCCAAACAAAAATTAGACATCTAACAATAATTAGATCCGCAGCTATGAGTCTAAAATTAGCACTCATCATGCAAACACTTGGTTCGTCAACCAACTGCTTGTAATTAACTCACAGTCGAACCACACAAGCGACCGACATCGGTCCCTGTCTGCCTGGAGGTGATCGACGTCAGCCGATATATGACCGACGTCGGTTGCTTCTCTCTGCTATCCTGCCAACGTCGGCTGATCAGACCGACCCTAGCTTCTCTGCAACTCAGCAACCTTTAGCAACCCCCTCTCCTATTTGCATCAGTGAAGCTTTTAGCTCCACAACCTAACACTGCTAAGGGAGGACACCATATCTTCTTCCATCTAGGTTTCCCAACTAATTAGAGGAGAATAATTTATTTCAAAATATTTTACTCAACCCATAGAACATGGGAGTTCAATAGATAAGTTTCTCTCAGGATTCACACAACTCAAAATAAGTTTTGATGTCCTGGAGTAGTTAAAACTAGGTGAAGAGATAGAGTGAGGAGCTGGTGAGAAAATTATTGATTAAAAAAGTGATGATGAAGCTGATCAAATTGTGTTAAGATCACATCCTACTCTAGTGACAATCCCCTTAGAAAATATTCCAATGACACCTCCATTGAGTGCATCAATGTCAGCCTCAGGATCCTTGACTCTAATGGGGTTGCAGACTAGGCCTCTTATGTGGATCAAAAAGAAAATAAAAGACAAATAAGATATAAATATTAAAATGGGGGATATTAGTATGATGAAATTGCCCAAGAATACAAGGCCAAGCCTCAAAAAATGGCTAAGACACACTCCCAAACCACCTTTACTGAGGTTGGAGGGAAAATACAAGAAATATTCATTCCCCCAACAAGAGCTACAAAGACAAATGTTTGCCTTGAGAGTTATATAGTGTACATATATGATCTTGGGGAGCCATCAAGGAATGATATCAAGCATAGCTTGTAAGTCTTGGAAATCATGGTGGATAATTGAATGCATAAGGATAAATCTTTAATAGAGGAGCTAAAGGAACAAAACCAAGCTATGATCTAGTACTTGTAAAAGGTACTAAATAAGCTTGAAGTAGTTACCCTAGCTACAATCAAGGCCCCTGATGCTCCTATTCCTTCCTTAGGTACACCAAACCTTGGGTGAGTCAAATATTTTAAGGCCATGGGATTTGCCATCAAAGATTGCTAAAAGGACCTGACAACCTGAGCTAAGGAAATAATCCACTTGACACTAGAATTTCTTGATGACATACTAGATAAGTATGGAAAGTGCAATGCCCAGATGTTCATTTATGATGTAGACATCAAGAACTAGGAAAAACTTAGGATGAAGATGAATGAAATTTGAAATGTGGGTAAATATATTTTAATAATAGAAAATGTCATCTCCTCAAATGATCACAAATAGCCTATGAAATATCAGCTAGTGGTTAAGCATTGATTGTTGGTGATTAAGGATGGTGTCTTCAATTTGAAGGGGGAGAAGTAGTCTCTCAAGACTAAAAAAAATAAAAATTGAAGATGCCTTGAAAGTGATGGCAAACTTTGATTTTGTAAACAACATGATAAAGGAGGCACTAGATGTTGCCCTAAGAAGCCTCATTGATGTACCTCGTGGAGCTTTTGACTTTTAGAAGGTTCAAGAACTGGTGTCACTTGAGAAGTCATGTGACCAATTATAAGTGTTATTTGGGAGGAAAAAACTAATGCTCAAAAGGGTTAGTAACTAGCTTGAAGAATATGATGTCAAATTCAAATACCAAGTAGGCCCAGACCTGAAGATTCTTGCCTCCATGATTGAAAGGTACACAGCTTACAAGAATAGGTTAGTAAAAGGCTCCATCATTGACGTTGATTCCACAACATGAATGGATAATTGTATTTTTTCATGAGCTAGCATCATGGCGTTATATTTCTTTCCTTCTCTCTTTCTCATATTTTCTCTTCTCTTGTTCTTTTTTTCCCTTTTTTATCATTTACCATGGTGAAACTATTGCACCTCTTCTATTAGTGACACATCCCTTTATGAGTTAGTTTTTGTTTAATAAAAGGAATTTTTTTTTTGTTGCTCAAGTTGACAAAGGTTTGTTTTGTACATTATTGGAGTGTTGTCCACATGTATAACTGTAAAAATTCAATCTTAGTTGGGAATCAATCTTGTCATCATTATAGAGGAATGAGAATAATTTGAGGAATCATGTTTACTACATAGATAAATAGACTCCATGCTCAAGAAATAGTTTTCTAGGTGGAGCATCTTCAGGGATATGCTAGGCATAGCTAGAATTATATAAATAAAAGGGGTGTGTCCCTTTACAAGGGTTGGTCAATTTTTTTAGTATAGAGCTATAACTTAGAAGAGTTCTTGTTGTATGAATTATCTATTGCCAAATTGATTTGTATTATAAAATCATTGGAAAGCTTCAAGAGCATTCATAATGTTTGCTTTGTTACAGATTTCCTTCATATAGTATCATGTTATGTAAATACTAATACATGTTATATACATATTTGATTCAATCGATTAATATAATTTGTCCATGAGTTCTTGTTCCCACTGGTTGTTGAAGTATAATGTTATTTTCTATTTGCTTTATAGATTGGTTATATAATATATTCTCTTTTATGGTAGTCATTTAAGGTTTATATCTAGAATATAATATCCTTTTTGTTTTCAGATTTGGGAATAGGGTGTTGATGGTATTTTAAGGGTATTCCTAAGTATATGAACTCAACTAAAGGGAATTTTCAAAATGTTATAGACAACATTGTCTAAGTTATTGTGGAGGATCATTTTGTCTATAAATTATTGTGGAGGATCATTTGTGCATAATTTTATTTCATTTGTTTCTAATCCAAAAATCACTTATTAAATTAAGATATTATATCTGTGTTGTGAACTTTTTCTCACTAATAAGTAAATTGTCCATCTCTTTTATTCAAAGTATTCATAATTATTTTCTTATCCTACCCAACAAATAACACACTAATTTCATATTATGAGTGTTATGTGCCTTGAAAATATACGAGACCCTATGTATGAGAAATGCATTCATTATGTGTGCTTCATACCTAAACATTGTAGTATTCCCATATTTCCATCATCACTACAACAATCATCAAGAAAAATATGCAACCACTTCTTCATATGTCTCCAGTAGCCCGTATGTGATACAAAGCATTAATACATTTTATGTGATAACCCTATGTGGGTGAAACATATGAGTTTGTTTGTGATTTGATCATATTCTCCTCATTGTACTAATAATCCTCATGAATATTTTAGTGTAAAACTACTTCGTGTGATCAAGTTACATTACTAGGTTCTCTCACCTTGGTTAAGGCAGAGCCAAAAGTAGTATGGAGTTGACCATACCCTTTGTACATGTTTCTTGATCATTTTCTATGTCCAATCTATACTAAGTGATAATCCCTTCCCTAGATATAGTGACATGTAAGTGGGTTTTTCATCTTTGCTTATCATCTCTTCCTTTTTAGGTGATTAAGGTATAATTATAGACTTGTACAATTGAGAACCAATAAGAGGAAGTGGTTGACATATTCAACCTTTGTTAGAGAGTTTGCATAAAATCCATTAGCTCATCCACCATCATTTATCTCAAATCCTTTAACTCCTCAATATCAACCACTATGGGGTCAAATCTGATCAGAAGGATCCTCAACACTTTCTCTATGATCCTATGATCTTCAAGGGTATCACCACATGTCTTCATTTGATTGACAATGTTTATTGTTCTTTTGAATAAGTCATTGATAGACTCATTTTCTTTGATTTATAGGATCTTAAAGTATCTTTTAAAGATCTAAAACTTGACAAGCTTAACCTTATCACTCTCTTGATAGGCATTTTGTAAAATGTCCCATATTTTCTTGGAATGGAAAGTTGTTTCTATCCTAGGAAATATTGAATCATCCAAATGCCATTTTTATATAGATGAGTGCCTTGGTATCCTTTATCTTATTATCCTTCAACACATTACTTTGTGCTTGATTTAATGTATTTAAGGTTGCCATGTCTGTAACCTCATTATACCCAATTTTAACCAACTCCCATAGCTCTTGAGAGTTGAATATAATTTTCATTTTGATGCTCCATACATTATAGTTTTTTCTATCAAACATAGGGGACTACTATGATGACCTTAAACTTCCTATTTTCATGTCCAAATTGACTCACAACCTGGCTACTTTGATACAAGTTATTGAAAAGGGTAACATCCCTAATGGCTATGTAGTGAGAAATGACTAAAAGTATATGTAGGAAAATTATACCAAATTTGAAAGCCCTAGTGGATAAGAAATAGACAACTCAAGAATTGAAGTAGGGGAGGGGAGAGAATGAAGGAATTGCATATGTATAAATCTAAATAAAATCTTTTTATAAAACATGGTTACAATTGTATAAAAGTAACTTACAAATGACCTCAAAAAGAACTTTCATTATTTACTTTGATTGTTGTCAAAAAAATATATTTTTCTTTCTATTGCTACTCTACTTTCTATCCTTCCTCTATTGCTTCTACTTCATTTAACTTTTGTTTCATATTCACTATTGCTATGGAATAGTGGGTGAAATTTCTCTTTGCTATTGACTACTATAAAATATCACCCCTATTCCTTCCTTGTTCTACATTTTTTTATAGTTTTTTCTCCTTTTTTATATTGTGTTCAATTCCCATCTACTACTATACATTTCCTTTTTATTTTTATTTTATAACTACACACCTACCTCCCATTTTACTACCCAAATTTAAATGGTAGTCAAATTTTCAAAATTCAAAAAATATGCATTTAATTTTGTTGGTTCTGAAGTTGGCTATGGTATTAGGTAGGAATCAAAAATAATAATTTTTAACAATTTATTATGTAATGTTATCATATTGTTGATGTAATTTCAATATGGACTAGTTATTAGAATTATGCATAAGAGATAAAAATTCCTTTTTTAGGATCCTTATCCACTCTCAGATCCTATTGTTGGACCTCAAAAAGCAAAATTCCCTTTAATTTTATTTGTTCCATTATGGAAATTGTAAAGCATTGAAAATAAGCTTCTTACGTCTCAGAGATTATGAAAGAGTGTTGTTGTTTAAAATAAAATATTTGATAAGAATATGATGTCAAGTTAGGGTCTAAATACACTATCGAGAGTTTAATCACTAGGTGTGTTTTGGAAGTTAGGGTAATAAGTGTTGTGGTCAGAAGACCTTTTGTTCTTGATATTGTTCATTCTCATAGATTTATGATTTATCTTCAAATAATTTTTTATCTTGTAGATATATTCTCATTTTTATATTTGCTTTTTAGTTGAGAAACTATTTTATACCTTGTTTTGATCTAGTTGGTTGTTATAAAAGTGGAGGATTTTTCTATTTCTTTGAAAGTGCACATGAGACAAGTTTGCCATGACCCTCAATCTTAGCATTTTGTGTTTACATTCCCTATCCGATTGATAAGATAGTGTTGGTAATGAATAAGATAATCTTAGCTATGGATAAATTGGTCTTAGGACAAAATTATTTTTCCTCTATTAACTTGATGCAATAAGTCCACGAGAACAAATATATTTTGGCAATAATCTAGACATTGATATATTTTTTTATCCAAGGTCAGATCAATAAAGTCAAAATGGAATTTTCATGAAAATATATTTTATCCATTAATTTTGAATGACAAACTCATAAGACTTCATAACACCTTAAAATTTAATTTATCAGCTAAGAGGATAAAAGTATGTACTTATTTGAATTTGAATATGGATATAATCACATGTATCCTAGATTCATAAATCATGGATAAGGAATATCAATTGGTGAATCAAGGTATTTTATTGGTAAATTCAATATAATCTAGTTGTCTCCTAAGAGACTGGATAATTGGATGCCCACATCAATTAAAGTGGATCTTCCCCTTTAGTTATCATACCTCCCCTTGTGTTTTCTTTGTTATCACATTCTCCACTAAATAATATAGAAACAAAATATTTTGAGGATATCCATCATTCGTGAAAAATGTAGTTATTTCTAGTTTTAATTGGGAAAAGGGTCTTGATATTTCAAAATTGGATATTCATAGCACTCCAGTCTCTATTAATAGTTTTGGTATACCTTAAGAATTATGATATGGCTATGCCCTATGGCATATTAGATATAAAATTGATCCCTTTATTTAGATTGATACAATAATTTTTAATATATTTGTAGGATCCTATGCTAGATTAGGTGTCAATCTTAACTTTAAAAATCCTATAGTAAAAGAGATCAAACATACTACTGAAGATATTTTTTGGGGCTAATAATTTGATTATGAGAAGCTTCCATTTAGGTGTAATGGTTTCCAAGCCCAAGGTTGTTTAAGGTAAAATCCCACCCCCTCTCAACTAAGCCTTGAAATACTTTTTATATACCCTTCCTTAAACCTAATAAACTTTTCTTTGATATCATATTATCCAATAAATAAGACAAAGACAAATTATTTTGGAGAGGTCCCTTGAAAAATATAGGTCTTTCTAGTTTTAATTGGGAAAAAGGTTTTGATGTTTCAAAATTGGATCTTCAAATCACTCTAGTCTAGATAATTTTTTTTTGTCTACCTTGAGAATTATAGGATGGACATATCTTGTGTCATATTAGATCTAAAATTGGTCCCTTTCTTAAGATTGATCCAATAATATTGAATAGATCTGGAGGGTCTTGTGCTAGATTCATTGTCAGTCTTAACTTGAAAAACCCTCTGGTCAAAGCTATCAAACATATTTTTGGAGATCATTTTTGGGACCAATAAGTTTATTATGATAAGTTTTCCATGAAGTGTAATGGTTTCGAAGCCCAAGGTCATTTATGGTAAAATTTTCCCCTCTCGACTAAAACCTATAATATTTTAGATTTCTCCTTACACAAATCCAATATCCCCCCCCCCCCCCCAAACTTTATAATACAATTATTATAAATGGATCCATAAATCATAGTCTAAACCCCCTCCTCCCATTAAGGTTCTAGTTGAGGTTTATATTTTTGACCCTAAACTTACTACAGACATTATTTTTTCCCTAGTGCATGTTGTAAACCTAGTCTCAGATTTCACCCCTTCTTCTCTTTCCATGATCACTTCCACTCACATATTTTCCTCTAATCCTTATTTTTATACCTCCCCATGACTTCAAATATATCATGAGATATCATAAAAAAATAGGTAGGATCTTGATAAATTCTCAATCTCAATTAGACTTCATTAAATTTTTCAGTGAAAACATTTTTTTGGGAAATTGAGCCTAAATTTTGATTCTTTACTTGGAATACAAAAATAATAATTTTAGTAAAATTTATAAATGAATTGACATATTTATGGACTTTAATAATTTTTTATATCATAAATGAATCTTTCGCTCCTATTTTAAAAGTATTAGGGTCTTACCATTTACCTATTTCTCTCACTACCAAAATAGATACATGTCCTTTTATAATTCCCTTTAGATTTAAACTAATCTGGTTAAAGGATCCAAATTTTATCACGAGAAAAAAGGTAGGATCTATATAAATTCTCAATCCTAATTAGACTTATTAAATTTTTCCGTGAAAACATTATTTGGAAAATTGAGCCTAAATTTTGATCCTTTACTTAGACTAACAGAAGAGCTAATTTTGGTAACATTTCTAAATGAATTGACATGTTTATGGAATTTAATAATCATTTAAAATCAAAAATTGATCCTTCACTCCTATTTAAAAAGTCTTAAAGTCTGACCATTTACCTATTTTTCTCACTATCAAAATAGATAGATATCCTTTTGGAATGCCATTTAGATTTAAACTATTTTGGCTAAAGGATCAAAATTGTATGGAACTTATGAAATATTGGAAAAAGTAACTAGCCCCTAGTGGTAGCATTATGATGTTAATTACATCTCATAAAATTAATAATATAAGACAACATATTCAAAAAATCAATAAGGAACTTATTGGGAACATATTCAGGTAAAAAAATCCATCATTGATTCTTATATTCATAGGCTTCATGACCAATTATTATGGGTTTACCATGATATAACTTCATTTCTCATTGGGAAATATCTAAGTAGATCCTTGGACTCAATTTTTTTAAAAGAGGGGATTTTGTGAAAGTAAAAATATAGAAAAGTGTTTCCTTAGGGAAGTAGACAAAAACACAAAATTATTTCACCAATATACCCAATATACTCATAATTATAACATGGTATTGAAACTCAAAAATAGAAGTCCTTATATTGAAGACTTGGATAGTTTTAAAAAAGGAAGTGGAAAATTTTATTGAAAAATTCCTAAATTTCTCCTTCCCCAATTTCATTTTTATCAACAATAATTTTGGAATATTATTCTAAACATTATCATTGATAATCAAAATGTTGATTTAATGAATGTTGGTGTAGGATATCTATTTTTCCATTTATTTATTAGATGTATTATCCCTATACTTTTATCTTAATCTTTCTTAGGTGTAATAACAAATTTAAGTGGGTGAGAGGGTACGCTCCACCTAGAGTTCAACTGATTACCACTATGAGTTCCATAATAAGTTACACTTAGTCCCATCATGAGTTATCCTATAAGTTCACTCCCCTACTCCTATATATTCTTCTTTACTAATATTTAATATTAAAAAAAGTAATTATTTAACATCTTATTGTATATTTTTTTATACAATCAAGGTCATTGTTACAAAATTATCTTGTGTTCACTCTACTAGAAGAACACCTATTGGGAAATTATGACATGGTATCATAGCTATAGGTTATAGTAATGATAATTAGTTTTTATTTATTTCTATTTTTTATATTATCTTGAATTTATTAAGAAGGATTTATATATTTCTTAGTGATTTTCGTGTATTTTCTTTTGTATTATTCCATTTAATTTTATTACAAATCTTAGGGTTGGATCATTGTCTCAAGACATTCATAGGTTCATGTGCATTTTGGGTAGTAAGTACTCCTTAGTTAGTTCATGAAATTTACATGGATAAATCTTCATTGTTTGAGCCTTTTAAGAAACTAAAACTTCTCACTAATTATACATATCTCTTCATGGCCTTCTTTAGTCTTCTCATGGCTAGAAACATTACCACTAAATAATGACTCATCATATTTGGACTCTACTCAATGTGGCATCCTTGACTACTCCCCATCACCATTTGGTCACCATTTTTATTCATGTTGATATGCATGTTAGTCGATGACACTAATCTGGTCTCCCCTTTTCATTATCTTTTTACCTTCATTGCTAAAACCTTTGGCTCATCCACAACTACTAGATCTTTACTACCTACATATTTAGATATGTGGGTTGGATATTTGTAGGAGTATTAATGGTGGGTTTAAAAATTATATATTTTTGTGTTCATCCCTTAAAAAAGGCATTTTTATCAGCATAAATGTGTTTTGAAATGCCATACCTCTAGTATATGGCACAATGACTGACATCTCCTATAGACTATGTTTTTTATGTGGCTATCTTTGGACCAGTGTGGGAACATTTAAATAGGCCTGAAACCCTCTTTGGTGGATTCATTCAAATTATATAACCTTATCTCTCCCTCAAACATATTATATATATAAAAACCCAAAGTAATATATTGTGGCAACCTCAGATAATTCATAGTCCTGAGCATTATTCTCTCTTAGTATTATCATATACCAACCATATCTACCTACATAAGGATTTTTAGGTTTTTGAAAAATCTAAAATACTCCACACCATCCTCCTTTGTGTTCTCCACCACATTATCACACCTTTAAACTATCATGAATGGAATTCTTCCATGGTACTCACCTTGAAAAATAAAAATATCTAAAGGATATGTATGGGTTTGTAGATTGAACTAGATATAGATAAATAAAAATGGTATAAAAAGTGTGATGAATCTTTTGGTTTTACATATCTATCTTTGTCATCATATTTTTGCTTTCAAATTGAATCAACCAAAACACCCAAGGAAGTATGGGATACCCTAGAGAAACTCTTTGGGAATTTGGATGAGATGAGAGGGCATGATCTGGAAAATGAACTAATTAGTCTTAGCCCTAATAGTTTTGACACACTTGAGGATTACTTCACCAATTTAAAATAATTGAGATTTTAACTAAAATAATGTTAAATTGATAAGAAGGATACACAACTCATCCTTTCCATCCTTATAAAACATGGTCCTGACTATTAAGTTTTCATCTTCACTTTCCATACAACCAAGAGAGCACTAGGTACTTCATGGATTAAGCCCTATTTTGATGAGTTTATTGATGATTAGACTTAGGAACAAGATAAAATAATTTAGATGGGTGCATTAAAATCCACTAAACCATATGCTCTACTTATAGGAAATTACATCAAAATGGTTTCAAAAGATAAGAAATAGAACAAAAAGGATCATGAGATCAAGAAGGATTAACCCAACACCGAACCAAAATTTGACACTTCCTCTTCTAGTGTTAAATATAAAAAAGAGAGGATCCAATGTGGGTATTGTATGAGAAACCATGATGAAATCAAGTATTTTAACAAACAAATAGATCACCCCATAATTTTTCTTGAGAAGAAAAGATAAATTGAGTATATGAAACCATCTTTATCAACCCATGAATCTAAGAAAAATGAAAATGGAAATAATTAGGAAAAGAGTAAAAAAGGCTTGACCTCTAGTGGTAGTAGTACCTACAAGTCCTTTATGGGTTATTGATTCTAGTGCATAAAATCATATGTCTTCTTCACACATGGAGTTCACTTCCTTGGATCCATGTGACATGTCTTTTTTTTTACTAAGTGATGATACTTAATAGACACAATTTTTTGGGAGAGGGTCTATTGACGTTAGTCATAGAACATTTAACAATGTTCTATGTATTTCCCCACTATCAACTAATCTCCTATTAGTCTACCATATTTCTCACCTTGTTGAGGGCATGCGACTTGACTTCATTCCAAATCCAATGTCTGTTAGAGAGTTTCAAAGTGAAAATATCATTGGAGCGGGTTTAGTCGATCATGAGACTCATCTATATTATTTCTCCCACTTTTTCCCTCTTTAAAGTTCTTCATCAAATTCAACTATAGTTGATGACATTTTAGATCTTGAGGACATTTCTAATGTTGATGACTTATCTTCTACCACATATGATAATAATAGTAATGGGGACCCATTTTATTCATCTCCTTGTTACATTCCATGTCTTGAGGAGTTATTTCTTGATCCACATACTTTTATTCCAAAAAAGACTTTTTAAGGATTATGGTATTTCATTTAGGACACATCAAACATTAGGTAGTCTTCTATATAGTTGAAAGGCCTTTCACACTCCTTTACTTCTACATTAGATGCACCATTCCTTCATATAGTAGTTTTCATTTCTACTTTGCATCAGGAATATATTTAGTTGTATAGGAACCACAACTTGGTTGGAGATCCATTAGATACTTGGTATATTCATTCACCTTGTCATGGTGATCCACTCTTTACTTCATCTACTTCTAATCCATAGTCACTCTAGGAGGCTAATCTCCATAATACATGGTGGCTATAGGGAGTTGTAGCTTCGAGTGGGGATTTATAGTACAACCTTCTCTTCTTTGTATCTCTTTTCTTTAGGGGGGGCAGGGGGGCAGGGGGGTTTGGCATGACTTTTTCACCATTAGGTTTTCTCCTTTTACTCCACTCTTTTAGAGTTTCATTGTATGTGGGTGCCTCATCAAGCCTTGTTGTAAAGATAATATTTTTTATTTTTTCCCACCTAAGCTATGCTTAAGGGGAGAGTGTTAGTGTAGGATATTTATTTTTCCATTTATTTGTTAAATAGATTATCCATTCACTTTTAGCTTCATCTTACTTAGGTATAATAACATGGTTAAGTGGGTGAGATGGTGAGTTCTACCTAGATTTCTACCTGTACTTCATTTGAGGGTCATTGAGAGTTCTCCTTTGTGTTCCACAATGAGATATACTTAGTCCCACGATGAGTTCTCCTTGAGTTCATTCCCCCTACTCCTTCTATATATTCCTCTTCACTAGGCTATTGTAATATAACAAGAAATTATTTAACATCTTGGTGCATATTTTTTAGTATAAGCAGGGTCATTGTTACAAGATTCTTGTGTGCTCACTTTACCATAAGATTGCCTATTGTGAAATTATAACAATGAATCCTTTCATGGAGATAGATAGCATTTCAAAACATGGACAATGATAAGTTCCTAGGCCCTAATCGGTTCCACTTAGGATTTTTTAAAATATTTTGGGAATTTTAAAATAAGGATATCCACAAATCTTCCAATGAATTCATATCCTCAATAAAATGTTTATATATGGAACCATTCTTTTGGCCTTATTATTTATTTAAAATTCTTCCTTAACTCTCATCACATCAATAGCTTAAGGGAAACATATGGATAACTATGAACTAGAGATCCATCCAAAACATTTAGGTGAAACAAGTCTTAAATAAGTCGATCTCTAATATTAATACAAATTTTTGGCATGTGTAAAATCTATAGATCCCTTGACAACTTCCTAAATAAAACATTAGTTTGTGGTTTATGATTAAGAATCAATATCCTTTCTTGTAATGACTCCAAAATATTCATTTTTAGGGGCCCTCCTAGTGTGAATAATCTAAAGATAATTTTGAAACCCCAAACCATGACCTCCTTCATTACTCTTTTTCCTAGATAATTTGGTATTGGTTTTGTAATAAAATGAATACACTTTGTGTATTGATTATTCTATTCAAGATCTTTTCATTATCTAGATAGAAGAAGGAAGGGATCAAGTTAGATTTATTCTAGTTGTGGCTCCCTTGCTGATCATCTGAAGCTTATAAAAATAAACCAATAATCATCTTTAGGAACATGTCCCTCTCTGATTAATTTCTCACTCTTAAAACTAAATTGCTCCTCCAAGAGGTTTATAAGGCTAAAGTGCTACCTCTTAAAAATAAAAATTCTTTAGAGGATTTTTTGTATTCTCTTTGAATGTAATATAACAAAAAAACTTCTTATATACATTAATTAACAAAATTTTACTTGCCTCTTTGAAGACTCTGAGTGATAATTATGTCAAGATAAATTTTAATGGGAAATCCAAAGTTAACTGAGGTATTTATGGAGGATGAGGTGTCTTTAGAGATAATTAGAGACACGCATTTTCCTATTTTTCCTCCAAAATTCTATGGTCATTAAATAATTAAACTAAATCTACAGATTTTCTTAAAGATTTTAAAATCGCTATTGATTCAAGTTTTAATAAATTATTTGTGGAAGGTGATTCTCTCTTGATTATCAACATTTTTAAATAAAGAATAATAGGTCATTAGAAGCTAAACTCAATCATTGATTACATCTTTCACATAATTCTATTTTTTGTGGACATTTATTTCTCCCACAACTATTATGAGACAAAATCTCCATCACATTTATTTGCTAACTTTGGATCTCTTAACCTTATAACAATTATTGGAACTATCAACACCCCTCTCCCTAGAAATAATGCAAATAATCAATTATAAAAGACTCAACCTATTAACATCATCCATTTCATTATAAATGTCCTTTAGTGAATTGGTGATCTAGATTTGAGCACCGCTCCATATGATGCTTCTCCACATAAGGCCCTCTATACAACATTTTTCCACTATATATGGATCCAGTTCTACAACAATCTCCCCTATCAATAATTTGACAGTGATGCTTCCAATCTCATCTGGTTGTGAAATAAATGGATGACTTATACACCCCAAGCAACCAATTTTTCCTCTAGACTTATGACTTCTAGTTTTGCTACAGACAACATTTTGATTTTCTACGGGCACTCCAAAATCGAATGTGTTGCCTCAAATAGAGAAGTACACAAAATATGTAGGAGTGATGCTTTGGTCCAAGTTCTATGATGATAAAATGTGATATGGTTCATTTATTAAAGCTTCTCTCTTAGATTATCATCACTTTATTTTGGAGCATATGATATGGTATATTTTTTGAGTTTAATTAACATTTACAAATTTTTTGGGGTCCACAATCTTTACGAATGATAAAATTGATACCAAAAAATTTTAAATATAAAACAAATTATGATTGATTCTTAAATAAAGTCAATTTTTTTTTGAGTGCTTAACACCTTATATATTTAAATTAGCTTCAAATATTTGATTTTCTATATTACACTTTAAATAATAATTGAGTTTAATAATACTCTTGGCTTCCACACCCTTACTGATATGTAAATGTGAGATTTTAGAATTACAATTGAAGTTGACAAAAAATTTATCACCAGTTTTAATCTCTGTTGAAAATATAGATTTAATTATTATTACAAATTTCATATATCTAAATTGAAAATGAGATGATATTTAAAAAAATCAAAACAAAGCATACAAAATTTTAACGTAGATAGTGAGACTCGATATGATGGCATTCAATGTATGTTTAAACCTTGTTCAATTTGTAGGTTTTAGAAAAATCTCAAGTTTTGTAGATTTTAAAATATCATATGATTAAGTATTAAATCCTATAATCAATGGCAAGCAAAGGTAGTATCAGATCAATATAGAATCTATAAATGCTTGTATGTTGTTTGATTAACTTGGAACTCCTTGTTTTTACAATAGTATTCCATTGATGAGTTTGAAATAACATGCCAGTAGGTAAGACAATTTTGGATTGAATGTTCAAAATGAAACGTCCAATACCTTTTCCATGTGTATAAAGAACAAAACATGATCAATTGCCTTTCTCATTCCAACATGAATATATCACCATAATTATAAATGTAAGAATTGCTTTGGTTTTCTATGTTTTTGTGATCTTTAAAAATTAAATTGGGATCATTTGCTTTTTAATTTCAAATACATAATACAACATTATTTTAAATGTCATAATTGTTTTTGTTACCTAAGTTCTTATGATCTTTAAATATAAAATAGAATTTTATTTATTTATTTATGTTTGTTTGTTTGTTTATTTATTTTCTTCTTAAAGAAATATAATATTATTATAAGTGGAATAATTTCTTTTATCATCTAATTTTTATTCTTTTCAAAGAAAAAAATAGAATCAATTATCTTTTCCATTCTAAAAATAATATAAAATTACTATGAATCGCATAATTAATCTTCTATCAAGTCTTATAGTTTATCAAAATTTCCAAATAAATGAGTATAGTTATATACTATTTAGTATATAAATGATATTACTTTGACTAGGACTCCAATAACAAATACATTTTTTGTAAAAATAAATGATAAATATCTATAACTATATTATAAATAAAAATTCTTTGCTTTTAAAAAAAAAATTGTAGTGATCATTTTTGCCTCTTAAACATGAACAATTAATTTATTATTATAATTTTACTAGTTTTGAATATATTTGAAGAGTGTTTTGTAATTTCATGTAATGTTTATTATTATTTTTAATTATTAAATTATTTATATTTAATAGTATTTTGATAGTGTTGTTTAAGATATAAGTTATTTTTAGAATACTATGTAGATACAAGTCTTTTTTTATATGTTCAATTTTAAAATAATAATAGATTCATTTAAATCTATCATTTTAATATTGATAACCTTATTGTGACAGTAAAAAATAATTATTACCATTCACCAAAAAAATTATCAACATGGGAAGGTGTCCATTAAATCTCAACAATGCTTTCATGTATCTATTATCATCCTATTATTATTGATACAAATCCATGCTATAACTTTGAATAATAAATTCATAAAATATTCATCCATACAATATCCATTCTTCAAAGTTATATCCTAAATAATAACCTAATAGTAAAAGATGATGGTAAATGGGCTAGACATTAGCAAATCGAATAAAAAAACATTGATTGGAAAATAAATATCTATTAATAATACAATGTACACATCACTAAGCATACAAAACATGAGTGGAAAGCATCATACTCTAAAATATCACATTGGTCATAAGATAAAGAAATGTTATAAAGTTAACTTATGAAAAAAAATAAACTTAATAAATTACAATAGAGTATGGATTTATAGATTAAAAATAATAAAAACAAAGATAGCATAAAAGTATCCCAAAAAGCAAGGCACAAAATAAAACTAGGCCATAGGAGCAACACTTAACATGGGTGGAAAAGTGCTAGGAACTTACCTATCAAATGTGCCTCCAATCTTAAGTGGTCTATAGGAGTAAAACCACGAGCACCACCACATGGACATCAAGTCATGTAGTAAAATTAAAATTATTGGGAGCCATTTCAATGTATACTACATGAATGATCCCTTCCCCTATGACCAAAGTCATGGCTCTAAGGTGGTGATCAATGGGATAAATATTAACAAGTTGAAAAAAAATGTTTGAAAAGAGATTTTGTGTTAATAATATAAAAGATACATCACTAATTGTATAAAAAAAGAGTGGACAACATCATACTCTAAAATGCCACATCGATCCTAAGATTAATAAATGCTATAAAGTTAATTGAATAAAATATAAATAGACCAAAATACAATGCAATTTGTCTTTCTAAGCAAAAAATGGTATGAAAAGAATAACATAATAAAATTCCAACTAGCAAGGCACAACACAACACTAAGAAAAAATAATAATTATAAACAATGGTGGTGGAGGTAAAGAATAATTTCTTTTATCTCACTAGCTCCCCAACCACAATAAATAGGAAGATGTTTAGTTTGAGGTAAATGTTCACAACTATCATTCCCATTTTCTTCTTTTTTCCTACTAAGTGTTATCCAGTCTAGATGGGAAATAGTAAAGGACCATGCAACAAAATTTCCCTTTTTAATGTGTAATCACCTAAAAGTTGTAATTGGATTCTAAGAGTGTTGCTTGAGTTACCCTATCCCTAAGCTAGCCATAGACCTATAATTGAGAATTAGACTTATATTTCAAGACATTCAACAAACCACAATCACCTATAGCTAGTCATGACACAGTCTTAAAAATGCCATCTCGGACCCCAATCAAAATTTCTTAGAAGTCTACTAAGAGGTCATTAGCACCATATTTGCGACACTACAGCCACATGACACTAGTGTCCCCAATTGGGAGATACTATCCTTAGCTATAACTCTTCCCAAAAGATAGTTTTTCAAAAGTGTGACCCTTCTACGGTTGGCCAATGCTCATTTTCTTATTTTCACAAGAAACAAAACTCTATAAATACAAGTCTAATCCATCTCTATTCACTAGATGGAAATTAGATGCAAAATCTATTCAAACTAAAGATAAGGTTGTGAAAAATTAAACTATTTGATCCCTATTATACCCTAGTTTATACATACTACCATATACAATAACCCTAAGAATTTTTTTTAAGAATTTAAAATCTCAAGCACATTCAAGGCATACAAGGCCACTTTCATTCTAGCATTCACTTGCACATACATCAAGCACTAGGATGGATAACTACATTGGGCTTGATCCCTCTTTAAATTTTTGGTGTGTAGGAAAATCTCTACATAATGGGGTGTTAAGGATGTCTAGTCCATCCTACTAACAAACACAAAATTGTTTATTATGCTATACTTATAAGGAGATTAAGGTTTGCACACCAAATCATGTTTTCTAGGTACAATACAGAGCTATAGGTTTTGGTCATGTAGGTACAACACCTAAAAACACAAGAATATATGCTCCCTAAAATAGGAATAGTTTCACAAAGGAGACATTAATGCCACAATGAAGACACTACACATGAATGGTGCTATTGTCTAAACTCGGTGCTAGTGTTTAGTGAGTATATTAATATCATAATCTTGTTTATGATATAGACTAATGCCAAGATCTCAAATTCTATAACCCAGATCATTCGTGATAGTCAATTTTTAGATAAGTCTCTATTTGGCATTGTTATTATTATTATTATTATTATTATTATTATTATTATTATTATTATTATTATTATTATTATTATTATTATTATTATAAATTCAAAAGAATTTAGAGGTCATGACAAATTAGTACATAATTATTGCATATTTATTTAACTAATTTAGGCATATCAACTCTTTAACCAAACATATAAATTACACTTGTAAAAACCTAAAAGGTAAAATCATTTGGTGAACCCATCTTCCTTTGAATAATGAATCAAACCCTATCTTTCATTCATACAATTTTTTTGAAGTAAATTTAGGGTTGAATCTTTCTAATTTTCTAATTATATTCAGATAACCTAACTAATTAAAATCAATTTTCCATTAGGGTTTAAATTTATTTTACATATAATTTAAATTTGTACAAATAAACCCTAGATTCAAACACCCTAACTTAAACAACCCTAGGGTTCACATTTTCAATATTCATTAAGTCTTAGTTTACAACTTGCTACCATGATTATCATGACAAAAGCCATCTTTCATTTCATGGTATAAAGATTGGTACCTTGATTATCATGT
>JARHVA010001497.1:2690000-2720000 GCA_037957365.1 Torreya grandis
TTACATAGATTTCATAACTACCCTCAATAGAAGGGGAATTCATAGGTTTTTTTCATATAGATTAGGCTCTTACATTGATTTTCAAATATACATTTTAGCACATAGGCTTGGTTTCAAATTTGAGACTTAGGGCAGACACAAAAAAAACAAAGACTTCGTAGTCAATTTAGATCATGTAGAAATCAAACCACTTAGTCAATAATGCATAGATTGAGAAATTAGTGTAACATGGAACTATTATATAGTAGACCCAAATTGAGGACAACCCAGATCCTTCAAATTAATTTACTAAGTACAATACAAAGTTGCATAGATAAAGTCACAAGTTTGGTAGTTATATTTATATTTAGCTCAGATTCATTTATCTTAGCTCATATTCATAGTATTTTTTTTAGATTTAGTGGCATATTATATGGAATAATCATGCATACATTAATATTAGTTACAAAGATTTAAATGTTACATACATGATTCAGATTCAATATACTAAGATATCAGGTTGGGTGCATGTACACAACACATAGTTTCCATGTACTCCATGTCATTATCTATGTTGTATACAATTTATATCACATTCCAAGTTGTCACAAAATTCATTCCTTACTATATATATATTGGTTGGAATTCTCAAGTTTCCCAAAGACACCTAATATACCCAAGTGACTAAGGAGCCAAATACACAATTACATTTACTTGGATACGTTCAACACTTTGGATAGGATAGTTACATATGCATCTACTACACACAAAGGTCCATGATAGAATTTTAGCCTAATTGAATTCTTAGTCCACTTATATGAGAGGGTTTGACACAATTAAAATCTTTTCCAAGCTATTCACAAAGATCAAGATCCAACAAGTAGGGTTGGACAATGATGGAGTCAAAATCAAATTGAGTTCTTGATCCACACATATAAGGATTGAGCAAGCCATAAACTCAATTAAAGTTATTTAATGATATGATAATTATACATATTCACACACATAGGTTATCACAAGGTTCATGTATTGGTCTACTTACCTAATGAGGTGTATTCATTCCATTCATCTCTATTTACTCAGCTTCACTCAGTTATTTCATTTCACTAGTCTTTTGCTTATGATTACCTCTTAAGTAAAGATTTATTTTTACATGTTTCATTATTGGACATTCCTTTGGATCATGTTCTACATATAGTAGACCTAGATTCACATATTCAAAGCCATCTACAAGGGCTTCACTTCCAAGGTAAGTCTTGATATGCATTTTTTCCGTTTATACTAGTCATGTTCCTTTATTACATTTTAACATAAATGGGAAGGTAATTTAATCACATAAAAGTGATAATTGGATGATAAGAGTGTCACTTAATTTTCCCTTGTGATTGTTAGAATCTTATATGGGAGGTTAGTAATTATGTATTTGGCTCCTCAGTTACTTGACTGGCCAAGTCTTAGGTGTCTAAAATTTTCCCTTATTTAGGAATATGTTACAAGCTATAGGTACATTAACATCTTCTCAAATAAGTAGAAGGTCATGTATGCCTATGATTTCAATAATGATAGATGAACTATAGGTTCCCCCTTGAGGGATAGATCATCAAAAAAGGGACAATGATTGGTCCCTCAAAATAAGGAAATGATGGGACCACAAAAGTTAAAAGTGGTGGAAGAGACTAATTTTCCCATAGGCAGTTATAATCAATGGCATATGGATCTACCCCCATTCAACAGAAAAACATGATGATTTTTCCACCAATATTTATAATCATTGACATAGGTGGGAGAAAAAATGTAATAATTTGCCTAAAAGTAGTTATAATCATTAAAAAAGGCTTAGGGTAACAAGAGAATGATTTTACCATAGGTGGTTATAATCATTAGTGGGAAAATAATGATTTTCCCATAGGTGGTTATAATCATTAGGAGGATAAAATAATGACCTAGTTGGGTGGATAAAGATAATGGTTTGTACTAAGTTCATTATAACAATTATCATAATGAAAACATGCCCCAATTGGGCACAGAATGATAAATAATGTTCACAGGGTTGTTTATCCCTATGGATGGTGACCTCTATATCTAAATGAGAGAACCTTATATACAGGTGTAATGTTGAAGGGATTACATGGATTTTGTGTATCCAAGGTCTACCCAATAGTAAATTATATGATAGGTCTAGGTCTAACACATGGCATAATGTATCATGGGTTAAAGTGTTAATGATAATTGACACGCTGATAGTGCCCTTTCTTCATTATCATAGGCTTTTTTGGTGATCAATTCTAGTTAAATATACTTTTTGTATACCCAAGAAGCTTGATGAGATTTTGAGACACAATATTTAGAACCAATCCACTGTGTATGAGGACACATGTCACTTTGTGTTGTGTTATAACAACTCTGATGTACAATGGGTTGTTATGCAAAGTTATAAGGAATGACATAAACTATTTGTGATTTCCATACCCATGTGGAGGATACCATCTTAGCCTATCAAGGTTAAATATATAGATAAATGTGATAGAGAAGGAGAGAAGGGTGTAGGGGGGGAGAGAGAAGACAATAATATCATGAGTTACAAATAATAAGAGAGGTATGAAACTACCCCATTAGGTTTAGAAGATAATTCTACTCCCTTAAAGATGTTCTTCTACTCCAAGTGGCATGGAATTTCCAAACATTGCTTGACACCTTGATTATTTCTCCAAATTACTCTTTGCCTTGGCTTGTGGAATGAAAAGTGGCCTTCTTGATGGTCATCTCATCTTGAATTATATCTTTACTCTTATCTTGACACCTTTCAACTTATCTTTAAAATATCCCTTTGACACATCACCTACTCTCTTACTAGGTGTCTAGAAGTCTCTTCGTCCCACTATGGCAATCTTGCTTTCAAGTGTTAAAACTTGAGTTCATCTTATCCAATTTATTCTATCTTCATGTATGGCCTATTCACATCATATCAGACCTTCAACTTCTCATTTTGATGTCTCAAACTACCCATAAGAACTCAGTTTACACTAAAAGTTATCATTTGGCCTCAATCTTTATAGCCCAAAAAAATGTGTAAACCTCCTTGTGTATACAAATTTATGTAGGTTATTAAAAATATGATCACATATTTGAGGACCTAGTATGGATTTACAATTTCATGCCAAGTTTTATTTCCAAACTCTAAGTGGAAGTGCCATTTTCATTTGTTTCTCTCTCTTAAGTAGGTCTCAAATAAGCCTCCTTGCCTAGAGATTGAATTTTATATCTACGAGATTATAAAAAATATTAAACCTCAAATAAATTTTTGATTTAGTTTAAGTTCCTCCTAATTATCCTCCATATCAAATTTGATCACCAAATACCTTATACAGACCTCCCAATCATGCTTGTGACATCCTTCTCTATCCCTTTTCTATACACTCTACCTACACATGTGTCAGTGAATGTCATGTAAATATGATTATGAGAATTTTTAAAGTCATCCATGTTGTTCCAAGGCTTATCCAATTCATATAGAGTCATAAAAATCATTTTCTCTCTCATCAAGTTAAAATCAGTCTATTTGATATCCTAGGAGTACCTTTCACTCTTAAAGATGATTCATAAAGTTGAGGGCATAAATAAAGTAAAAAATTACACAAATTTCAAGTAATTTTTTTTGGATATCTCTCATTATCATCCCAAGGTCTCATGTAGTTTCTCCAAACTGTATTGATCAAGAGAAGGTAACCTCTCAGGCTGGGAAATTTTATTTATTGATGCCAAGAAGAGTTGAGGTCTGAAAGAGCACTCTTGATGTTTGGTTGGATTTGTCAAATAACTATTAAGTTTTATTACATAAACCTTATCCTATTATAATGATTATCTTGTCATATTTCTTCTCCTACCCTGTTGTATCTTTCATTAACTCATGTTAGGGATCTAAGACAAGTCAATCCTAGTGACCCTAACTGAATGTGTTTGATTCATTTTATTCATTGTCAAAGGTTAATAAAATTAATGTAATTATTAAATAATATACCAAAACTTACTTATATCCCTCATGGTCTCAACTGACCCATACAAACCATCTTCCATCATAAAATTATATACACCAACTGTATGCTTATTCTAGGTTCAATTAGTCCTAAGTAGACCTATTTATCTTTGCACCATTTTGTTTACTCCTTAAGATCATGTGGAATAATGATATCATGAGATAATAAATTATAAGTTGGTTTGATTCTCTTTCATACTTATATGTCTCTTAGATCAATAAAACCTTTCAACTTAAGACAACATGTGTTATCTAGATTTAGATGCATCAAGCCTAAACATATCTCATTTATTTTTGATCACTCTTGATTGAGTCCAAGGGCCTAAATGATATCCTTTGTCATCATGAAACCATATTTTAATTTTTTTTAATTTCCTAAGACCTCTCATAGCCCTTTACCTATCTCTAAACAAGTAAAATATCTTAGCTAGGCAAGCAGGCCTATGTATCCATTTGGATATGTTTGAATTGAATTTAAAATCTAGTGTTCTAGTATAATTCATTGAATCATTCAAGGATCATTAATGTTGTATTGGAAACTTATAACCCTTCATTAACCCAAAAAGCTTCAATATTTACTTTTATACTCCTATTTTTTACCTATATCCCACACATGGTTATAGGGGGTCCTTTGAGGGGAGTTTAAAAATGAACTTTGAAATTAGCCTTACCAACTAGTGATCTATACATTTAATGTTGAATAACATCATGGAGGGTTATATTCACCATGATATGAAGTCTATTATCCTCTTATGGCATCTTTTAGGCCTATTTCCTTTCTTGTCTCCATCCATAAATCATGTTTATGAGTAATAAATACTGAAGACTCTCTTAGCAGTTATAACATTAGTCATGTAAACACCTTTATGGCCCTCCACTTATTTAGGTGTGCATTGGTCTTGTGAATTTTATCATTCTTGTATGAAGTGGTTCTTCCATATATTTTTCTCTTTACATGATCATCGATCCTTATCTACAACGAGAACCTACATGTTTAGAACATGTAGTTCTGCTTTTGCTTGTATGGACTACCAAAGACCAATTCCTTCAGTCTTAGTCATCTAAAAACAATATTAACTTCTTGTTCAATTCTTTTTATTAGCCCCAATATTTTATGGATCTCTAAATCAACATTGTGCCATCTTTAACTTGTCCATTTGTATATGTAGGTTTTTTCATACATTCATCTAATATGCAAGGTTTTTACGTGAAAGTTGGAGTACCTAAATCCATTCATGCTCTTTGATGATGTCATAAGATTAGTTTAGGTCAACTAAGTGTATAAATTATAATTATAGATCTTCTCCACCATTTGAACACTCTCAACCTAATATCTATATTCCATAATTGTCCACATAGATGTTTACAAACCTGTAGGTGATAAAAACACATTCTATCCCTTGTTAAAAGTACATGTTTGGATTTTTTTCTTACTTACTTAGACCTTTAACCCTTCTCAATGCCATCTTCATATGACATCATTGGTTTCTTATTGACATTTGAGCTAGGATTGATAGTCAAACCTGTATAGAACTATTGATTGATATAATAACTAAGAAGGGGTTGAATCAATCTTCAAACCCATTCATTCAATTACATTTCTATGCACTTAACCTTTGGTGTGTCTAAGGATATGTGTGGTTGACTTGTGGCTTACATACCTCTTTTATATTCTTGTTACATTTATCTATGTTCTTAGTTAGGTCAGCCTATAGAATAACCATGGCTAGGTAGACTATATATAGGAGGTAGTGGTTAGTCTTTAATCATCATATTAATTTTTTTGCTCTTATTGAATTATTGTGCAGGTTGCCTTCTTGAAGTGGCTTACTATGTTATCCATTATTCTACTAAGTTGATAACTATTATTCTGAGATATCTTATATTTGATTATTATATGTGATATATAATTATTCTATGTGAAAATATAAGTAATTTCCTTACAAGTGGTATTAGAGTTTCAATTTGCATAAGTTTTTAGTGGCATTTTTTTTGGATTTGGTGAGGCACGACTTCTACTAGTGGAAGGAGTGAAAATATATAACTTACATTTTGGGAAAAAATAATTTTTCTATCAGCACAGTATTTTTCAATTTTTTTTTTTAATATTTAAAAAAAAAATCCAATAAAATGTTTTCCCTTTGCATATTTGAAGTTGTTCTATTCATCTTGGCGAGATGATCACAATGGTATATTCTACTAGTACACCTTTCTATCATGAAAATTTTAACCCTAGTACGTAAAAGGAGTTGTTTTATTTAACATGGCAAGGTGATCTCTATAGTACCATCTCTTGGTACACTTTTTTTAGGAGAAAATCCTCCTAGGGTTTGTGCATCATATGTCTTACTACTTGGGTAAAAAAGGGGGAAAGAAACTCCTAAAACTCCTAGGGATGACATGGTGTTTGGAGCTTTTAATTTGATGATTTCTCAACTTCATGATGACATAAAGGGCTTGGTATGGTAAGAATTTTTTTATAGTTCAAAATAATGTTTCAAGGATGCATAGAGAGATTAATGGGGTTCACACTCAAGTGCATTAGATCATTGTGAAATTGGCTACCATTTCATCTCAGTTATAGAAAAATAACCCCTCTCCTCATCATTTAGGTCCTCCTTTCAACACTAATAGCTCCAATATTGGTTTTAAACCAATTTTCTAAAATTAAACATTCATAATATTAATGGTAAGTATCCTCTCACTTGGATTACACAAATTGATAATTTATTTGATCTCCACCAAACTCCTAGTTCTCAAAAGGTGATAATGTCATCTCTGTATTTGGAACTTGAGTAATTCATTTTGTATCACTAGTTATGTGTTCAAAATAAAAAGAATGGTGTAAGTATTACATGGTCTATTTTATATTATGAATTATTGGCTTATTATCAAAGTAATATCTCTCTAATAACTACTTCAACTAGTTATCCAAACTGCGTCAAATAACAACTGTGCATGATTTTGTTCATCAATTTCAAAATCTATTCTTATGGGTGGAAGACATAATTGAGGCATATTTAACTAATTTTTTTAATTTTTGGACTCAAATATAGAATCTAATTGGAGGTTTGGATGTTTAATTCATCATATGTATCAAAATCTATCCCAAGGGCATGCATGGTAGAATAAAAAGAGATGGTCAAATGGAAAACATTCACTATTAGTCATGATCACACCATTCTAGCATCATCATTTCCTCAACCCACTAAATTTACACCTCAAAAAATTGAGGAGAAGTAATCCAAAGGGTTGTGTTATGGGTGTGATAGTAAATGGAGCAAAGCACATTATTATGCTAAAAAGAAGTTGTTTTACATTGAAAGTGCCAATGAGGTTGCAGATGATGAGGAGGCAATTGGTAAGGATGAAAAAGACCTAAGGAGAAATATAAATAATCTTAGTCTACTATTTCCTATCATGCCCTTTTAGGTTTAAGTAATCCCAAAATTTTTAAGGTGGTGTGTTTCCTTAATAAATAGAATGTCACTGTATTGATTAATTCTAGGAGCACACAAAACTTCATCAATAGTAAGTTGGTTACTCATTTAAACTATTTCATATATCTCACTCCATAATTTTAGGTTAAGATTTCAAGTGGTGGTACTATCATCTATTTATTAAAATTATATAGTATTAATATGGCCATGAGATACTACCTATTTAATTATCCTATGTTTTTTATTCCCATTGGTGGAACTGACATTGTTTTAGGAGTACAATTTTTCACCACTTTGGGCATTATTGAGATGAATTTATAGAAATTATTCATGTGATTTTATTTTGAGGGAAGGATATTTGAGCTAAGGTTTCTTAAGGTTTAAATATCCACAACTTTTTAACTCCCATCAAATGACTAATATTCTTAAAAGGGGCGATGAAGGATTTATGGCTCGCTTATTTTCCATTAAAGTCTAGCCAACTGAACCATCTACACCTCCTGATCTATAACAAGTGATTGATGCCCATTCTATTATTTTTGGTGACATGTTGAAAGGATTTCCACCCATCTGCATGCATTATCATGCCATCAAACTTATTCCTGGTAGTACACCACCCAACATTAGGCCATACAGGTATCACTACACCTAGAAAAGTGAAATTTAAGATATGGTAGAGGAGATGATGGATGCAAAAATCATTCACCATAACCAAAGTGAATATTTTTTGCCCATTTCCATGGTGAGAGAGAAATATGACACTTGGATGATATGCCCTAACTACAAATAGATCAAAAAGTGCACTATTAAAGATACATTTCATATTCCTGTCATTGATGATTTGATAGATGAATTGAATGGTGCTATTTATTTTAAATAGTTAGATCTGCATTCTGGGTATCATCAAATCTATATCCATGATGAAGACATACCAAAAATAGCTTTCAAAACTCATGAGGGACATTATGAGTTTATGATTATTCCTTTTGGTCTAACAAATGCACCATACATCTTTCATAGTTTGATGAATACTATTTTTAGACCATTTTTGAGAAAATATGTTCTGGTGTTTTTTGATGATATCATCATTTTGAATAAAAATTGGGAAGACCATTTGAAAAATGTGAAACATGTAATTTTGATTATGGAAAAAAATAAGTTGTATGTCAAACCTTCCAAATGTACTTTAAGAGATTATGAGGTTGAGTATTTTGGTCTTATGGTTTCACATAAAGAAGTGAAAGTTGATCCTACAAAATCCAAACAATATTTGATTGGTTGATTCCTAAGACACTCAAGAAACTAAGGGGATTTATGGGGATAACTTCTTACTATCACAGGTTTGTCAAAAATAATGGTAGCATTATGGCCCCACTTACCTCTTTGTTAAACAAAAACTCCTTCTAGTGGACTAATACAACTACTAAGGCATTTTAATGATTGTAATTGGCTATGTGCACCACTCTAGTGTTGGGCAGTCCTAATTTGTCTAAGACTTTTATGGTTAAATGTGATACATCTAGATATGGTATGGGTGGTGTTCTCATGCAAGAAGGTATACCACTTGCATTTGAAGTTTTAGAACTTGAGGGTTAAAATTGTCTCAATCCCATCTATGAGAAGGAAATGATGACCATTCTGCATGTAGTCAAATAATTGAGACCTATTTTTTACCCTTGTCATCACTTTCAAGTAAAGAATGATCATGACAATCTCAAATATCTTTTGGAATAATAATTATCATCAAAATAAATATAAAAATATGTAACTTATATAATAGGCTATTATTTTGAAATAGTCTACATGAAAGGAAAGGAAAATGTTATGTTAGATGCACTATCCAAGAGGGATGAATCAGTTAAGGCATCGCTATGTGCCATGACCATTTGCAAGGTAGATTGGCTAGAGGTAGAAAGATCAGAATGGAAAAATGATAATTCTACCCATGATTTGATTTAGAATCTTAAGCAAAGTTTGGGTGGATTCGAAAAATTCACATGGAAGGGTAATACATTATGGTATAAAGACATATTATACCTATGTAAGAATTTTCTTCTCAAACAATAAAATCCTTCAAGAACTTCATGTAACTCCACTTGGGGGTTATTCAATTTTATTAAAAACCTATCATAGAATCACGTAGGATTTGTTTTGGGAAGGAATAAAGGGGGATTTTGAGATATATGTGGCTAAATGTATGATCTGTCAACAAAATAAAGGTGAAACCATCAAAACCCCAGGTTTTTTACAGTGTTTATCCATCCCTAGCCTACGTTAGGAAGAGCTTTTTATGGATTTCATTACAAGGTTACCAAGATCTGATGGTAAAGTTTTTATCATAGATATTGTGGGTCATCTCAGTAAGTATGCTCTTGTTTTTTATTTATCACAACCCTTTATTGTTAGTATAGTAGATTTTGCTTTTCTGAATACATTTCATAAACTACCTGGTAGTCCAAAGATCATTATCAGTGATAGAGATTCCATTTTCACTAATAATTTATGGATATAATTATTTACATGTTTGGGCACCAAGTTGTCTTATATCTCATCCCATCATCTTCAATCAGATGGATAAACTAAGGTAGTCAACAAATGTTTAGAAGGATATCTTCATTGTTTTGGTTATGATAAATAAGATAAATGGGTTCATTGGTTGCCACTTTTTGAATGGTGGTATAATAATTTTGTTCATAGTTTTCTCAAAATTATCCCTGTGTGGCCTTGTATGGATACCACCCTCCAACCATAACTTCAACCTTGAAGGTCCATCCTAAGGTTCTTAAAGTTGAGGAACAGGTTCACCATCAATAACAAGTCCTTAAAAGTTTGCATGAAAATTTATCCATGGCCCATAATTAAATAAAGCAGTAGGTAGATCAACATAGGAGTGAGAGGCATTTTGACATTAGTGATTAGGTCTCTGTTTGCTTTCAAACATATAAGTAGATGTCCTTGAAGCAACATAAAAATGATAACAAGGTGTCCCGTAAGTATAATGTGCCTTATCAGTCCTTGAAGAAAATTGGTAGTGTGGCCTACAAGTTAGAGTTTCCTTCATCCACTCAAATACATTCAATATTTCATGTATTATATTTGAAGAAAGTCATTAGACATATATTTTATACTCAAACTATGTTACCAAAATTGGATGGGGAAGGTAGACTTAGTCTTAATCCTAAGATAATCCTTCAAAAGTGCACTAAGTAGCTACGGTCTAGAGAGGTTAAGGAGTACCTAATTAAATGGAATAATATTCCATGTGAAGATGCCTTTTGAGAGGATCCATCCTTTGTTCATTAACATTCAGACATGATTTAACATTGAGAACAACATTGTTTTTAAGGATAGGGTCATGATATACCCTTAACTTTGGCATGTCTAGGGATATGTGTGGTTGACTTATGGCTTGAATACCTATTTTATATTCTTGTTACATTTCTCAATGTTATCTATTAGGCTGGTCTATGGAATAATATTAGCTAAGTAAACTATATGTAGGATGTAGTGGTTAGTCTTTGATCATCATATTAAGTATTCTACTCTTATTGCATTATTGTATAGGTTACCCCTATGAAGTGGCTCTTCTATATTTTCATTATTCTTCTTTGTTGTCAATTATTGTTATGTGATATAGTATCTTTGATTATTCTATGTGATATATAATAATTCTATGTAAACAACTAAGTAATTTCCTTACACAAAAAAACAATCATAAACTATTTAAACAAACATATATATCTAGTAACCATTAACAACTATCCACATAAGCATAAAACACAAGAACACATCACATATGTGGGAAACCATCATGGTCAAGGAAACCCATTGATATCTATAAATAGACTACAGTCCTATAAGACAAAACCAAATATAGTGAAGCACCAACTCAACTTGAAGCATTAACCCCAACTAGCCAAGTACCCACTTGACTAGGCTTTAACAAGGACCTACTTGTAAGGAGGTACCAACCCCCTAGATGACTTATAATCAACTCAGCCACTTGATTGATTTGATCATATTTATAAAAATATGTTTGTCAACCAATAAATGAAGACTATATGAAATCAAAATTACATGGTGCACATGAATCAATGTTGGATTGAATAATATAGATCATACCTACACTTCTGATTGGAGCACACACATGTTAAGTGGGATTATGACCAATATGAGGATCTACTGGACCTGATTAGGGAATCACTTGTATCATCTGTCATAACACATCATGTTAGGTAGGGTTTTAAAGCCTACAGTCTGACATAATCACATAATAACCCCAAAAGATTCATGTGGTTTTTATATTCACTTATGATAATAAACAAAAAAGAAAACTAATATAATAACAATAAAATTAAACTAATCTAGTGCTCACCAAAGCTTGTGTCACAAAATAATGAGATAGATGAAAATCAATCAAAAACATGTGTAGGGAACTTCAAATAAATTAAGTATGAGTAACACCCTAATACATAGAGTATGAGGAGTAATATTATTTGAGTCAACACTTATGTTACTTTTATCTACTAAAAGAGAGGAGAACAAATTTAGAATATACTTACTTGAATGTGAACCTATCATGACTCAATCTTTCCCTTAGCCAATGGGGATTATTAAGAGGTTGTTTTGGTTTGTACGGATCACTTTTTTAGGCCAAAGCATCCAAGACCTATCCAAAAGACAAATATTCTCCAAATAAGAAACCTAAGATAAGACTTCTCAAGTAGAATGGTGGAAGAGTACATTGTGAAGAAACATGAAAGAATAATAACTCCTAATTGCATTCATATATAAATGACTGAAATGACCTTTTATATATCCCAATAATCACTTCAACATGTCAGTTGTGATAGGTTGATTGGGTCGACCTAACACATTATCAGGGTAATGCCTAAAGTTTGTGCTAGGTTGGCCTAATGTAAAAAAGGCTTAAAGAGATAAAGTGACCCCAGATTGTGCTAGGTCAACTAGGTGGACCTAGCTTACTAAATAGGTAAAATGGGTACTAAGAAAGGGAAAGAAAGATAGAAGGAGGAAAATACTAGAGGAATGTGCAAGGAACGAGAGCTAGCTTTGAGAAAGGTTTTAGGATCTGAATGAATAGGGAATAATATGGCAATAAGGGACAAAAATAATTTGAAGCACCAAAGTTCTACACACCCCTTTCTCAATGCGCCCCTTATGTCATGTACTCAGAGATATTGAGTTGTGATGGGTTCCTACAAGATGTAAAGCATCATTAATAAATAAAAGTGTGAAAATATTGTGTATATACATATGTCCCACTCAAAGCTCATCATGTATCACTAAGGTGTAATAGGGGATGGTGATTTGAGAAAGAACATAAGGACACACATAACTTTGATGCTAAAATGAAATTGCAGTATTTTAAAAAGCATAAAATAATTGAAAGTAAATGACTAAAAAAAGAAACTAACTAAAAAGTAAATAACTGAAAAATAAATGATGCATACCTTGACTTACCTTTATTGCGGGATTTTTGTTAGATGTATTTTAGTTTTGATTGTGTAGGGCATAGAGACTACTTTAGACAAACTAATAAATAAAAAACTAAGGAGGAAAAACAAATAAACATAAGAAAATCTAAGATAATTGGTGCTATGTCGATGTGACGTACTTGGGAATTTGGTAAGTTGGGTGACAAGTGTTATGTTAGACCAAATGACCAATTCAAACAAGAGTAAATGAGGTAACCAAAAATCCAAGGCTAATAAATATTGAAAAACTCAAACAAGTAAACCTTAAGTAAGAAATGAAAACTCACCAAATGAAATCAAGGATACATGTCAAACAAGATGGTAAAAAGAGGATTCACAAAGAAAATGGTAAAAACAACATTGATGAGTGAGCAGTAACAATACATGTCTCAATCATCAATGGAAAAATGAGATAAATAAAAGGGAAAACAACATGGTTTGGTGACTAGTAACAATCCACATCTCATGCAATGATGGAAAAAGGATGCAAACTCAAGTGTTTATAAAAATGGAATAGCAAAATCAAGATAAATGGGAAAAGGAAAGAAAATTAGTTTTAGTAAATATATAGAATATGATGAAAATGATCCATAGTTTCTCAAACATGTTATTTTATGTCTAAAGATAGATAAAAATGAAACAAAGTAGTGTTAGCATGTTTTTAAGAAATGAAGAAAAATAAATTTAAAGAAGAGGGAAAATAGATTTGGAATCATAATTTGTCTATCAAGGGGGGAAATGAAATGGAGTGGAGGGGATGATGAAGGTAAAGCAAAGTAGAGAAACATTTTATCAAATTTAAGACTCTCAAATTTCATTTTTGAGAACAAGATGACTGTTGACCTTAAGTACTCTGACTAACTTCTCTTAGCTACACAAGTCTTGGGTCAACAAATAGAGTATATATATCATCTCATGAAGTCTATCTGCATGAAAATTAAAATGGACCTACCTCCCCATGAAAATTTCCCCACTCTTTAGGAAACCATATAGAGCTGTCGATCTACTATGAAAATTGGGTACTTACATGAGAAAGTAGGTAGCATTAAAGTTTTTTTTGAAATCCCCTATTCTAATCTACTGGCCTAACATACCCTAAAGGAATTTAACTCTATGTGAAGATGACTATGGAGTTTGAGCTTCGATTAGAGATATTAGATGTGATTTTAATCACATATTTTGAAGTGATTAGAATTTTAAGATTTGGATGTTGCCTTTTACATATCATTGCCTTTTGCTTTCAAATGATTGGCTTTTAACTTTATTTTTTTTCTAAAAAAAAATCCTCCTCCATATAGATTTTTAAGACCAAACATGGGTGCTAAAGATGAATTTCATTTGAAAACTTTGGAACAAGGTTTCTAAGAGAGAGAAAATTAAAGAGCATAGGGTCTAAGAGTCTCATAAATCTAGGTGAAATAAAAGTGATATCTTGACTTAGACCTTGTTTTATCCAAATGTGGAGGTGAAAAAAAAGTGAGAAATCAAGAGGAAAGTGACACATGTAATAAATTTGAATTTATTCAAATTGCAAAAAAATGTGACAAAGGTCAAAAAGGAATACAATGATAGCAAAGGTGTGATTCCTTATCATAAGATTGCGGGAAGTGAAGGAAAACATACTAACATAGATTGTTTATGGATTCCACTAGAAAAAGAAACAAAATGTAATGTCTAAATAACAAGGTTCAAAAATAACATGAAAATAAAGGTAATTGTATGAGGATGGTCAGCTTTTATTCATGGTCTTACCAAGAAAATCATAAAATAAAAGCCCAAGAGGATGTTAAAACAACATTGGCAATCAAAAGGAGAATGAAAAGATAAGTGATGAAGACTATGGTACATCCAATAATGAAAAGATCAAAATGGAGGACTTAAAGTTTGAAAATAAAGGAAATGAATACTATGGTACATCCAAAAACTAAAAAACTAAAGGGAGCACTAAAGTCTTAGAAACGAAGGAAACTGATACATAGATAAAGACCTATTATAAATTAACCTACAAAAAGATGTTAGATAGATATATAGATAAAGCATGAAAATAAGGAAAAGGATCATATGTTAATGGCTATATCAAGGATGATCATGTGAGAGACAAGCCTATGTATCTCAGAAGGTTTCTTGGAGTTGAATTAGTTTGGTAACATGTAATAGAGAAAAAGAGAGGGCATCACAAGATGCCCCAAAGGGTAAGTGGATGTAGGGATAGGAATCAAAATATGCAACAAATTTTGGAATGACATGAAGGTGGGCATCACCAGATGCCCAAAAGGTTAAAGTAGTGTGTGGATGGGCATCACAATATGTCCCAATAGATAAAAAAAGGAAGAAGAGATAGGAAAGGATAAGAAGCAAAGAGAACCCCATAGAGTGTATAAATGGATTTAGGTTGTCCAAAAATATTTTAATGAGGGAAATGATGCTTGAGGATAAAAGGAAAATAATTTTAATGAATAAGAATAATAGACAAAGATAAATAACTAATTTAGGTAGACATAGAACTAAATCTGACATATAAGGAAAGTGAAAACCTAAATTAGAAAGCATAGAAGAAAGAAAATAGTATAGGGTCAACCCAATTAACCTAATACAAAATACAAGGTCTAAAGACAGTACTAGGTCAACTAGGTTAACCTAGGATAGTGTACAGAGGTCAAAAAAATCACTAGGTCGACCAAGTCAACCTAGTATAACAGACATGAATTTTTTTTTGCCTATATCTCTAGTTCTACTCATCCATTTTACAGAGCATAAAATGCATTGGATTCATGATGAAGTAAAGAATGCAAATAAGTAATAAATAAGTGATAAAATTATGGTAAAAAGAATAATAAAAAAGAATAAAATAAGTGAAAGAATTCTTGATATAGTTTGATTCATGTCAGGTTCACCAGAATATAATGCAGGTGAAGTCAAAGTGGAGCTAATGCTAAATAAAAAATGATACAAAAATGGAAACTTGAAGTCAATCTAACCAATGGTGGGATAGGATTAATGTCGGGTTCACCAGAATGTATGTAATTAGAATTGCATGGTTTGCATGAATCAGTCCTATATCAGATAAAGATAGATCAAATCTATAGTTTTAATTGGTGCACACACTTGTTAAGTGGGAGAATGACCAATATGAGGATCTTTTATACCTAATTAGGGGATCACTTGTATCATCTATCACAACACATCATGTTAGGTAGGTTTCTAAAGCCTATAGTCTAACACAATTGCACAACAACCTTAAAAGAGTCCTATGGTTTCTATATTCACTTATGATAATAAACAATAAAGTAAACTAATGAAATAACAAGAAAATTAAACTAATCTAGTGCTCACCAAAGCTTGTGGCACAAAGTAAGGGGTTAGATGAAAATCAATCAAATACATGTATAGGGAACTTCAAATAAAGTAAGTATGAGTAACACCCTAATAAATGGAATATGAGGAGTAATATTATTAGATCCAACACTTATGCTACTTCTATATACTAAAAGAGAGGAGAAAAAAGTTAGAATATACTTACCTGAATGTGAATCCGTCATGACTCAATCTCTCCCTTGGCCAATGGGGATTTGTCAGAGGTTGTTGTGGTTCATAAGAATCACATTTTTAGGCTAAATCATTCAAGACCTATCCATAAGACTAAGATTTTCCAAATAAGAAACCTAAGCTAAGACTCCTCAAGTAGAATGGTGGAAAAGCAGATTGTGAAGAAGTGTGAGTGAATAACAACTCTCGATTGCATTCATATGGAAATGATAAAAAGACTGTATATATCAGAGTATCTAAACCAAAAATCACTTGAATATGTCATCTATGCTAGGTCAACTAGGTCAACCTAGCACATTATCAAGTTAATTCCTAAAGTTTGTGTTAGGTTGGCTAGATGAAAACTAGGCCTAAAGAGCTAAAGTGACCCCAGACTTTTCTAGGTTGACTAGGTCAAACTAGCTTACTGAATAGATAAAAATTATACTAAACAAGGGAAAGAAGGATAAAAAGATTAAAATACTAGAGGGATGTGAAAGGAAGGAGAGATATCTTAGGGAAAGGTTTTATGAGCTTAATGGATAGGGAATAATATGGTAATAAGGGACAACAATCCTGTAAAGCACCAAATGTCTACCCACCCCTTTCTCAGTGCACCCCTTAAGGCATGCACTTAGAGAGACTAAGTCATGATGGGTTATTGGAAGATTTAAATCATCAGTAACTGATAAAAGTGTGAAAATATTATGTGTATCCAATGAACACCTTTTCATCTCTTCACACTCTTATTCCTCTCAAACTACCTTTTAGGCCTCTTCACTCAACTAGGTCTCTCAAAGACTGATTAGGTAAAATGAACTTGATCTTCAGACTCAAATATCCTATTAGATATTCATTATTGTCTATAATATTTCTTTCCACTCAAGGATATTCTATCTCATTCACTCCTCAATCCAATCCTTTAACAAGCAAATTAGGCCTAAAAGGCTTTGTTCTTATACAAGCCTTGTGCTCATACACCTCTTGGTTAGACACACACACACATTCCCACTTAGATAGGCCACATAATAAGCCTTAGGAAACACTAAAAGTAAGACTCAATCAATATATTAGGTTAGCTAGTACTAAAAATAGACCAAATCCTTCTTTAGGTCTCATGGACACGTTATTTTATTAGCCCTACTTTGGAACATGCTAGCTTATTAA
Organism: Torreya grandis; assembly: GCA_037957365.1. Classification (NCBI taxonomy): domain Eukaryota; kingdom Viridiplantae; phylum Streptophyta; class Pinopsida; order Cupressales; family Taxaceae; genus Torreya; species Torreya grandis. The sequence goes on from JARHVA010001497.1 coordinate 2,707,643, forward strand.
GCCTTTGAACACACATAAAAGTATTTATTTGACAACTAAAGATAACACATCATTTATCCAAAAAAACATGATCATAAATAACTTATACAAAACTTTCATGGCCTCCAAAATATCAAAATATGCATTAGACACATCCACTCAGAAGATAAGGCTTCAAGAAAACCTCTACAACTCAGTCACTCAGAATTACTAGATTACCTCAAAACATAATCTGGTGTCTTAGACCTCCAACACTTGAATAGATATTTTTAATGACTTTTGATACATGAAGATGATCCTATGAAATTATTAAACCATTATTAAATAAAAATATCATATGTTAAAATGGAAAATATTGGTTTTGTAGACCAATGTCATGACTTTATATCTCATTGTCTCATCTGAGCTAGACAGATTAACTTGTAACTTTTTCACCTTATTCATTAACCTCCAAAAATTATACCAAAAATGAGCATGTATTTAAATTCCTAAAAAATATCTCTATGCACTTGGTTTCATCATTCTATCATTAAAACATATTCTAATTCATCTTCTCACTAATGCTTGGGTTTTTTACTTTTGTACCATTAGGCTTATTAGCGAATGGCTAACTTGGATGACCATTTTAGCACACTTGAGACCTTAATCAACATGAAACATTAGTCTCTACCTTCCTCCTCCATCCATTTTATTACATTGTTTAATGTAACTTTTGTCTTGTACAGTAACTTCTTAATAAATAAGCTTATAACTTAACATTTTATCTCTCCTCTCTCTAGCCAATACCACCTACAGGTACCTGGGAGAGTCCAATACAAGATAAAATATCTTACTTGAGCATACCAATCCATTCTATTAAATTTTTATAAACATCTTCAACATTGGGTCCTTATTAGGGTTCTAAGAGGGTTTAAACCTATTTTCACTCTTAATGATCAGTTATAAAGCATAGCCCCTGAATCCAAAAACTAATACCTAAAATTTTGGGCTAGGATCCTTGTCCATCTACCATGAACTTCTTAGGTTGCCATCCAAAGTTTTGAAAAACTAATGAGCACAATAAAATCCTTATTGAGTTGAGAACCCTTCATTATGAGCACTTCAGAGACCTCCAAGCAATGTCTCATGCTTTTTCCTTCAAAATAGAACCCAAAAATTCATGTGCATGCCTAAAACAACTTCAATTACCTTTATCAATTATTACATGAGCTAAAAATACATTGAAATCTGATTATGACCCTTCATTAGGACACACTCTTTCTCTCTTTTGTCTAGACCTTTACTTATAAACCACATTAGGCCCTAAAACTATCCTTTATGCCTATTTAAATGCACTCTCCACATCACTCACATGATCAAAATATCATTCTTATTCCATACAAACTCTCTCATTATTAAACACTACCATACATAGTTCACATGCCTTGCCAATAGATCATGATACCTCATTAGGCTAGGTAGGGTCCATGTACAGACCAAGATAAAATGTTTTACCCTCAAATACACACCTTACAATACTTTTGAAGGCTTATACACATAACTCACAAACCTATATATTGCCAAATAATTTATCACTTTCTTAAGCTCACCCACTTCACCATTCTACTTGCACATACCTTCTCACAAGGTCTAGACTAAGATTCATAAGATGCCTTGACTATGATAAAACATACTAACCTCAATGATATTGATCAAGTTGATATAAGAACAATAATAACACACTCATGTCATTTATCTCATATATAAATTCTCTTCCAAGCTTCTTAACATAACTCACTGCCAATTGGCCTTGCCACTACAAACTGACCTTGATCTCAACAACACTGTTATAGACCTACTTGTCATCATAACTTCATAATAACCTTAAAGGACAATATTGATAAATTCATGATGACCTTAGCCCTTGATATCAACCTTTACATCAACCAACAAAGAAGACAAAACTCAACAAACCCACCTTGTCACATCAATATCATAAGATCATACATCATAGACCACTCACCATGCATATTTATTGGATGCACCTTGACATAAATTATAACACTTCTCAGTAAACTCCCCCTTTGGCATTGATGGAAAACACACTACAAACTGATATTTCTCATCTCCTCCATTCTAGTCTTTCTCTCCTTTAACATTAATGACAAAGGGTCTTCCATAAACTACTATCTAGTCCTTGGATCTAAACTTCAACAAAAAAAGACAATGAAATGCTTACAAATTATCACCTTAATACTATTTTTTGTAGATAACTCCTAAAAATACATATTCTCCCCTTGTGATGATGCAGCCTCTCAAAAATAGTAAATGGCAAATAATCTTCACAAAGCACTCTTTTAAATAGGCTACCTCTCCATCCTAAGCAATATACCTCAGAATTAACTCCATGCATAAATCTATTTTGATATCAAAGGAAACCACTCTCCTGACCAAAAACTTAGAGCTACAAATATCCCCCTTAGACCAAGCATATCTTCTTCAAATGAACTAGGAAATCAAGTTTACTTACCTTCTTTGACATGACCAAACTAGATCAAACTCTTGATCACTCACTAGGCTACCATACCCTTGACACAAACTATAGAATTAAGGACTTCCCCTTTTATCTTCACATATTACACACCATATGAATCAACAAAACTCACAGATCATCCTTAACTACCTCCAATATTTTTTATACCAAAATCAAATTTTAACATAAATCATGTTTATCTATCAACTAATAGAATCACAAAAATATATTTTCTTACCTCTCATATACCAATTCACTACTTTTTTACCTTAGAATCTTGATGTCAACATTAGATCTCTCACCATGTTGCATACTAAATTCAAACCTCAGAGCTACCAAGCTTCCTAAACTCTCAGATTACTCACAATAATGCAAAAGGAAATCCCAAAATGAATCATGCATATACTTTTGCATCTCATACCATGGATCCTCATGAACTAATCTTCAAAAATAATTCTCATATGGACCAAAATGCCTTTTATCTTCTCATATACATATAACATACAAAAAACATAACTCATACCTTGTAACGTAGATAATTTGGAATCCTCTCAAGATGAGTCCTTTGATTGCAACCTCATACTTTTATAGATAAATTAGTGTCTCCATGAAGTGTAATGGAGTCACCCTTTTTCATAGGGCACTAAAACACCATGAAATCAAGAGATTCCCATATCTTGAATCTACTCTTCTCATCTAAATTGAAATCATGAGACTGATATTCCCTCTTTGGAAACCGCTTAGGCTAAACAAAAGCATTTGACTCATCTACCTTGTCATCTTTCTTCTTCTCTTTGACTTCCTTGTCTATATATGCATATAACACGTGTTCTTAACATTACTTCACATCTAATCCTTACTCTACCTTATTAAATACTCAATTTTTACTAGAATATTTATCATGACTCACCTTGACTATCTTTGGTTTGAATAGAAAATTTTAACCCTTCTCGTGTACTCTAAGAGCTCCATATACTTTATTATGTCTTGACAGCCTTCTAACTATAGTAGGACAAAATATTATAATGTGTCCCACATTATGACAACTATAAAAAGCATCATTATTATTCTTACCACTTGGCTGATCACTCCTTCTCCCATGGTCCCATGGTAACTCATCCCTTAAGATCATTATACAATCACTTGATCTATAACCAAAGATATAACAATCAAAACAATAACCACTGAAATAATTGGAATACATCATTGAATTGGGTTGCCTAATTGGTCTCTTCATGTTGTATTTAATTTTGGTTATCTTAACTTATTCTGGCTTCTCATGTTATTTATCAAACTTGCTCATATTTTCTATGAGCTTCTCATGCTCAAATTTTAAAGAATCTATCTCTATCTTCAACTGATCATACTCAAATTATTTTTATCTAAACATTATATTGACATCTTATAAATAATTCCTAAGATCCTTGATGATATTCTCATCCCTTTTGACATCAATGAATTAGTCACTCTTTAAGGTACATATATGTTCCTTAAGACCCTTGACCATATATCTCAACTCATGCTTCCTCTTCTTGTGGTGCTTCAAATCATCTAGGTCACTTATGAGCTTAGATTCAAGATATAATTTATTTTATCCTTCATCATTATCATAGTATACTTCTTTATCATACATGTTGTCTTATTCCTTGGAGAAACCTACTTATTTAGCTAAAAATAGAACTCCATTACCAACTAATCAACACACTCATCATCATCATCATCATCATCATCACCACCACCACCATAAGAAACATTATTATCACTTACTTTAGATGAATTCTTCTTTCCTTCAAAATTATTTGGCATCTCTCTCACATACGTATCTTGTGAAATGAATTGATCTTCATACTATCATGATAAACATTATCATCATCATAATCCTTGTTTGCACTTCTAGGATCTCCTTTAGGTTGTTAGTCTTACTTAAAAGGACCTGATTTGATACTAATTATTGGAATCATAATTATTGAGAATGATGGTAGGGGTTGAATCAGTATTCAAAACATTTCATTCAATTACACTTAAGAAATCATGAACCATTCAAATAAAAATATAAATCTAGAAAGCATAAACAACTATCCATATAAGCATGAAATACAAGAACATATCACATAAATGGGAAACACTCAAGGGAAAGAAAACCCACTAATTTATGCAAATTGAATACATTACTATAATAAAAAAAATTTATTGAAGAACCAACTCTATATGGAGCACAAACCCCAACTAGCTAAGCACCCACTTGACTAAGCATTAACAAGCACGTACTTGCAAGGAGGCACCAACCCCCTATATGAATCAAAATAAAGTCAACCACATCATTTATTTTATCACCTTAAAAAATGTGTTTATCAACAAAAAATATTATGACCACCTCTTTGTCTCTTCACACTCTTATTCCTCTCAAATTTCCTTCAAAGCCTCTTCGCTCAACTAGGTCTCTTCGAGAATGATTAGGTCATATTAAATTGATATTCATATTTAGACATCCTATTAGATATCCATGATAGTCACTCTAATATATTATGATGTTATATAATTCCTCCTTCCACTTAAGTATCTTCTATCTCATTGGTTCCTCAATCTAATCCTCTAACAATCCAATTAGGTTTAAAAGGCCTTCTTCTTATACAAGCCTCTTGCTCATACACCTCTTGGTCAGACACACACACTTACCCAATTATATTAGTCATAAAATATAATTTAGGACACATTAAAATTAATAATCAATAATTAAATTAGGCCATCCATTTCTCAAAATAAACCTAATCCTTTTTTAGGTCACATGGAGACCTAATTCCATTAGGTCTATTTTAGGACATGTTACCTTATGACCCCTTGGAACACCCTACACCACTATACATATAAAAAAAATTCATACAATAGTAAAATAGATCTTATCCATCATACTCAAAGAAACATGACACATTTTATTTCCAAAAACCACTTGAAACCCTCCATTAGCACTATTTACATTAAGCTTTTAAACACATAGAAAAGTCTTTCTTGAACAACTGAAGGTAAAACATAATTTAAACACACAAATTTGAAAATAAATAACATATACATAACCTAAATGACCTCAAAAATATAACCATATACATTAGACACTTCTAATCATAAGATAAGGCTTTAATAACACCTCTACAACTCACTCACCTAAAACTGTCAGATTACCTCAAAACACAATCATGGTAACTTAGATATTCAACGCATGTATAGAAATTTTCAATGAACTATTATACATGTTGATTATACTATGAAATAATTATATAATTATAATATATAAATATCATATGGTCAAATGACAAATATTGGTCTTTCACACAAATCTCATGACCTTATATCTCACATCTCATCTGAGCCCGATAGACCAACTTGTTAGAAAAAATTTCACCTTATTAACTGACCTAAAAAACTTCTAAAAAATATAAACATGTATTATAGGTCAGTAAAACAACATATATATGCACTTTTTTTTTAGTATTCTATCATGAAAACATATTCCAATTAATCTTCTCACTGTTGCTTGGGTTTTTCATTATTTGCACCATTAGGCTTATAAGTGACTGGCTAACCTGAATGACCAATTTAGAAAACCTAAGGAATATAACCTATACATAAAAATTCATGTAAATTAAACATCACTCTATACTTTTTTCCTTTATCCCTTTTCCTACTATGTTCAATGCAACTTTTGACTTTTATAGTAACTTCTTCAAAATTAAGCCTATATCTCAATATTTTCTCTCTGCTCTCTCTAAAAAATACAACTTGGAGGTACTTGGGAGAGTCCAATACAATATACAATAGATTAAATAATCACACCAATCCATTCTAGTCACTTTTAATCAACATATTCAATAGCAGGTCCTTATTAGGGTTTAGAGAGGGTTTAAACATATTTCCATTCTTAATGATCATTCATATAACATAGACCCCAAATCCAAAAATTAATGCCTAGAATTTTTGGCTAGGACTCGTACCCATCTACCATAAAATACTTAGGTTCCCATGAAAAGGTCTGATGAGCTAATGAACATAATAAAATCCTTCTCGAGTTGAGAACCCTTCATTCTAAGCACTTAGGAGACCTCTAAACAACTTTTCATGACTTGTATTTTAAACTAGAACCTCAATCTTCATGTACATACCTAAAAAATTGACATACCTTTTTAAAAAATTACATGAGAACAAACACCTTGGAATATGATTATGAACCTTGATTAGGCCACTCTCTCTCTCTCTCTCTCTCTCTCTACTCTTTAGACCTTGACCTACAAACCATATTAGGCCTTAAAATTGACTTTCATGCCTCTTTACATTCACTTTATACCTCACTAACATGCTCAAAATCTCACTCTCATACCACACAACCTGTCACATGCTCAAACACTACCATACATCCTTCACATGACTTGACCACAGATCATGATACCTCATTAGGATAGGTAAGGTCCAAGTATAGACCAAGACAAAATTCTTTACCCTTAAATACCCACCTTATACCTCTTTTGAAGGCTTCTACACCTAACTCACAAGCCCATACAATGATAAACAACTTATCACTTTCTTGAGCTCACTCAATTCACCATATTACTTACATATACCTTCTCATAAGGTCTATTCTAGGATTCATAAGACACCTTGATTATGCTCAAACATACTAACATCAATGGTATCACTTAAGATAACATAAGAACACTTGTAACACACTCATATCACTTCTCTCATAGATTAACACTCTTCCAAAATTTTTGACACAAATCACTTCCAACTAACCTTATCACTGCCAATTGACCTTGCTCTGAAAAACACTCTTGAAGACCTAATTGTCATCATACCTACACAAAAATCTTGAATGAGAACACTAATAACTTCATGTGGACCTAAATCTTGATATCAACCTTAAGGTTAGCCAACAAATAAGATAAATCTCAATAAACTCACTTTGTCACATGAAGCTCACAAATTCATACCTCAAAGACCACTCACCATTTATATTTACTAGATGCACCATGACATCAATGAAATCAATGACATAAACCTTGACATCAATAATAACACTTATCAGTAGACCATGATTTTAAAGAGTTCAAAACATGATGTTTCTTGAAACCTTTTATAAGGATCTATTTATCAATAGATAACACATGAATCATGAAAGAGTGAGGATATTTTAAACTAAAAATGAAGTATTTGAAACCTCTAAAAGTGACAAACACTTCAAAATAACTAAACACTTGTAGCAGGGGTGATTGAAACTCCATACACTTGAGACACTTTATTATTATTGAAACTCCAAAGAATGTTCAATTTATTGATGAAACCCACATTGAAAGGAATATTTTAACCTATGAACACTTCCCAAAAAACCATTCTTCTCCATTGAATTATGAATTGGATAAATAGGAGCAAAATTAGATCATGATTGAATGGACAAGGCATAGTGACCTACTATCACTCTTAGCAATTATTCATAAAGTAGGTGCCATGAATCTAAAAAATAGTTCCTCTAAATTGATTCTCATTAGGACCCCTAAGAATCTCTAGAGTTTCAACTCCCAAGTTTCTCTCTGATGATCGAACCATGTATTTGATTTTTGCCTTTTTGATCTTGTGAAGGTAGTGATGGAGAGAAGGAAGTTTTTTTTTTTTGGATCTAAAACTTAATACAAAGATATAATATGATCTATAGAAGCTCAAGGAACACCTATGCAAGGTTTTTCTTTTTAAAATGAGTTCTTGAAGTTCATACAAGTACATTAAGCTTCCTCTTTGACATTGAATTTAAATATTATGGCCATTTTATGAAATCTTGACATAAATGGAAGTTATATAACTTCTACAAAGCCCTTATAAAGTGTCTTGTATTGATAATTCACTTGGGTGGCTTTAGTATATATGAAAAGATAGCAATAATCATCCTTTTCTTTATAAAACACTACCTTAAAGTCCACAAAAGACCCTTAAAGTTTCCAAATAAACATAAATTCTTTATTAAAGGTAATTAAAGCATGGAATGACTCTTGTAAACTCCTAAAAACCTATGCCACCACTTGACCAAGTTTTAATACTCCATGACATGACTAGGCTAGTATACACAAAGATAAAGTATTACCTTAATTTATTGAAATAAACCTTAAATAATGTGAATAAGGTTTTATAAAGACTTATTAGAGACCATATAAGGCATGAAAATATTTTGAACTAGGTTTTCAAGACATAAAACTCAATTTCTTGCCTACAGGGGCTGACATTTTGACCTTGAGGGTAAAAATTAGTCAATAGGAAGGACCCTCCATCATAAAAACCTCTCTTATTAGTTTAATTTTTTACCTTAAAATTTCCAAAGGAAAACCTTATACTAGGAATTGTTTCCATTGAGATTAGATAAGGACACTAAATAAGTTTTAAGAAGTGCAATGAAAATTTCATTGTAGCTTATTGGAATAGAACAACTCCTAGGATAGTTAGAACAAATCTCATTTATGAGAACTATCATGAGAAATTTCTTTCTCCTGAAATTTCACTCAATATGACTAATATATTTATCTATTCAAGGCTTAGTCAATGGAAAAGAGATGATACCAACTAAGTAGTTATAACAATTCCTAAAATTATTGGGAGTCATGACTAAAAAAGCATTCTCTTTGGAGTTTTCTATGGATTCATTAGGTGTCATGTTAAGGTCTTATTAAGCATTAATTGATCCTATATGGTGGCATTTTAAAATACTTAGAGATGATATGTATATAATCCATGAAATAAAGGAATAATATTTTATTGATTAAATGGTGTATAGTAATCCATCATCAAGATAAGAACTGAAAATAATAGTAATAATATAACATAGATGTTAATATTAAATACTAAAAAGTCAAATGATTTTGAAAAAACAAAAATTAATAAAATTACATTCCAAAGAATTTTTAAGATGACAAGAATAAATAATAGTTAATTTAATTAAGTTAATGTTATAAAGTTAAGATATCATGCTTTGAAGATAGATTGAAATCCACATTGGTTATGTTATTAGTAATTTCATAGCAGGTATCTATTATAATCAATTAAACTTAATAATTTGCATAAGACAACATGAAACCAATGAAAGTTGAGAATTTTTTTATTTTATCATTAGATTTGAAGTATTTACATTTTAATAAATACAAAATAAAATGGTTTATGGTATTTCTATTTGTTAAAATAGGGTAACATGACTAATTTCCTAAGGAAATTATTTTATTTTAAATTAATAAAATAAAAAATACATGCATCATTCAATAAAATTGGATCAATATCAAAAATTAAATAGGGATTATAATAAATTTTCATTACCATGCTATATATTTTTGTTTCTATAAAATGAGGTAAAATAATGATGTGGGTCGTAGTGGCATCTAAATATAAAATGAAGAAGAGACATGTTGCCAATTATAGTTAGTTGTGGATTTGTAGTTTATATCATTCCCTTAGACCAGGGGATGTGTCACCTAGGGACATGGGGCATGTTATTATATTCCTTCAAATCTCATCTATACTTCATTATGAGTCTATCAAGGCCTTCAATGCCTACTAGTTCATCTACATATTAGCCAATGCAGTGCTTCATCATTTAGATGGGTTCACTTGGGACCTGACATATCTTAAAAGTCTAAGGGAATCATCATGGTGACAACCAATAACATGTCACCTATTCATTTTCCCTAGATCTCTTGAGACTTCACATCTCTAACACATCTAGGGGATTGGCCACACTGATAACTAGTGATGTGGCAAATATTCATTTGGTTAGGCCCTCCCTAACTTTGACATCTCTATCAAGTATAGATCATTGGTGACACTAACAATTGGTCATGTGGTGCATGTTCATTCAGCTGGGATTTTCATGGCTCTGACAATGTACCATGTTTGGGGGAGTGTTCACACTAATAGCTGGTAATATGGCACCTCTTTATTTGATTAATATGTCCAAGGATTCGACATCTTTGATAGGTTTGAGGGAATCATCACATTCATAGATGATGACATCTCACCTCTTCATTTGGCCCCACTTTTTTACATGTGTCATCCATATATTAATTTTTATTAGCGGTTGGCATCTAAGCATGAATCTGTAATCTTTGCCTTGATTTTAGGATGGGTGATGTATCACCTAGGGACACATGGTGTACCCCAATTGGTCTTACATAATCACTCGCACTTCTTTTTAACTTTATAGGTCATAAGTTAAAACTACTTCAAATTTACATTATATGAAATGATAGCTTCCCATTGGAATAGGATCTCCCAGGATTTGACATATCTGGTAGGTCTAGGGGACTCACCTTTGTGACTCCTAATGATGCATTGATCTCCCATTGGATCAATCTCTCCTAGACCATAACATTTCTAATAGGTCTTAGGGATTGACCTCTCTGACTCTTAATAACATGAAAATTTTCCATTGGGCTAGGCTTTCCCAAGATCTAGCATCTCTGATAGGTCCTGGACATTGGTCTCTTTAACTCATAATTAAATGGTGATCTTCCATTAGGCTAGGCTCTCTCAGGCTCTAACATCTCTTATAGGCATTGGGGACTCACCTTTCTAACTTTGAATGATGAGGTGAGTTCTCATTGGGTTAGGCTCTGTGAGGTTCACAAAATGAAGAAAAATGAAAAAAAAATATAATGATTCATTAAAGCTTACCTATCAAACATTAAGGACTCAATTTTTCATGGAGGATAATGAATTTATTACTCCAAGTAGGGAACTATATTTTGGGAATATCTCCTTGTGAAAATTAACCTACAATGTTAGTGTGATGATATTCTAAAAGTAAAAAAACACTAAGTTATTTTTATAAAGATTAGAAAAAATATTTTTTTACTACTTGAAGAAAATCAATGTGGTGTCTATTTGAAAATTTTAGTAGGTGTCACTAATGAGAATAAAAAGGAGAACTTTAAAGTTCTGGTTCATAATTTTTTTAGAGGGGTCCCTCATTTCAGAGAAAAGGTGGAGTGTTGGCCACAATAGATATTTTTTGTAGAAATTTAGTAATTGTTTTGAGTCTTCAAACTATTTTATTTATTTAGTTTCCAAACTTTTTTAACTATTATTAAAATACAAAAAAATTGTTCATCCCACTATATTTGTTGCTGCAAAGTTTACTTTTTTATTTTCATTTATATTTTTAGTTATAGATTTGACTTGTTTACAGTTATTCATCTTTTTCTCATTATAACATTTAAATTTATAATTTCAATGATATATATATATATATATATATATATTTATATATATATATTACTTTTAGAAAACATATAGTTTAAGTTTTTTAATAATTTAAATGTGTCTGTCTCAATTGTTCATGTAGTGTACATATCTACATATTAAAAAAATGAGTCATCAAGGACCTAAATTTTTGTATTGTGAGTTAATGCATATTAACTAAACTATTCAACTTCAATCCATCTCACATAATGCTTTTGTTAGAGCATTAAACTTTAATAAATAAATGATAACTAAATTTATTGATTTGAAATTGATCACATCAATAAAAGAATTATCATCACATATGTTATAAATATCATCTCACATTTTACAATAACATAACTTAATAAATGAATAAGATTGATAATGCCTTTTGTGAATAGTGTCATCAACCAATCAACAAATCTTACCACTGATAATCATAGATATGTTTTGGTGATAATATTGGGTATTGATATTGCCAATTAATTTCATTTTTATCTTCTTTTGCCTCTGTCACCACCATATTTTGGCTATTATTGGTTCCTATTTATTTATTTCCTTCCCAATGTGGTTATTTTTAACAACCTAACTCTGGACTCTTTATTCTTGTCATCAATTTCTATGCAA